>JANJYP010018449.1:0-11745 GCA_024605115.1 Rastrelliger brachysoma | reverse complement strand
GAGGAGAGGGCGATCAGAGGGCGCGTAATTGAAAACACACAGAGAGCACTGACTCAGAGAACCCAGCTACCAAGGNTGTGTGTGTGTGTGTGTGTGTGTGTGTGTGTGTGTGTGTGTGTGTGTGTGTGTGTGTGTGTGTGCGCGCGTGCGTGTGTGTGTGTGCAAGGCATTGAGGGAGAAAGCCCTGATGAACAAAGGTTTGAATTGCGAAAGAGACAAACTCACTCTGCGTGACATCTGACTAAATACTTTCATTGTTTCTCCTGCCGAAAACAAGTATCAAGTATCGCGGCTGGGAGTGCAAAGAGACAGTGTTCTGAGACCTGCCTCGTTAACTTACCCCAACGTGTGCTCACACTAAAAGAATATGCATAGTAACGAGTCAATACACATATCAAATCTTGACATTTACCAGTGAACAAACTGCCATGGTCTGTGATACTTTCAGCTGCTGCAAACCAAACTTTTACTCATTTTCTTGAAATGAGTGGAATCCCCCTCGTGGTTTGCCTTGTTTTGAGAAAATTTCTTGATTTCTAGAAACGTTCTTGAAATTGAAGAAAAACTGGAAATGATTATATCGGCTTGCTGAATGAAATTTTGTCTTGTTTCAGAAAAAATGTGATTCAGATAGTAATGAAAAGTATGGCAGATGCTAAGGTGAGTATTTTTACACAGTTTCCACTGTGTGTCAGTGTGTCTGTATACACCTACTGTGTGTGTTTCAGTGTCTTTTAGCACCATTTCAGCAATGGCAACAGGGGAAAATTATGTTTGAGGACTGTTTATTCATCTGAAAGGGTAAAACAATCTAACCTTGTGCACTACTACTTGGAAGCATCCTGAGGCCCCTTGGAAAGATTTAGTACTTGGAGAAAATGCGATTGATACCGGGGAGAACTTGAGGTTTCTTTCACCGAAATCTGAAATATGCTCCCGGCATTCAAGCCACGAGGATGAAAAGCTATTGGACCAGGGAGCTAATTTAAATCGAAAAATCTGTGGCTATATGGTTGAATTCTATACTCCCTGTATCACATTTCAAATGACTCCAGTGCTTGAGTGCAATTCAGCGTTTGGATTGTTTGATTGTTTGGGGCTGTCTGGGCTCTCAGTCATGTGGCAGTGCTCCTCGGGACACAGGCCAAACTCATAGCATATGTTGGAAGGGTATGACAGGAGTTCAGTGAGTATGTGTTTTTGAAGTGTACACACACAGACACCCACACACTGAGAAATGGCCTTTGTTTGAACGATATGTTTTTGGCAAACATTCACACACATTCATGAATAATGAATGCATGCATGTGTGTGTCAGTGTCTGCACAATGACACACAAACACACACATACACACACACTTTCTCTCTTTGTCTGTGGGTTTTACACGTACCTAAGCACACACTAAATTAAACAAAAAACACAGAGGGCAATTTGTCTTAATTTTTGAGCTTTCCTCTGTAATCTTTGAATAGAAAGGTCAAAGATGTCTGATATGTTGATCAGAACGCTGATATCATCTATCTGCATCATTTGTTCGAATGGGGTTTGCTGGATGTGTGCGTTTGTGTCTGTGTCAGCGTGTGGGTTTCCATCCCACATTGAAGCAGACTTCTGCCAAACACACAACCATGTAAGGTAATTTGCCCATCCTGGATGTGTGTTTTTCGTGAACATTAATATCTCAAACATCTGTGCACGTCTGTGGTTCTGAGTTGGCAACCTCTCCAAAGTTTGCCGTGGACCCTGCGACATGATCAAAAACATATTTGTGCCAACCTTATCTTAAGAGTGGCTTTTATCCGCCATGCTGACTGCTGCTGTGGTATTTTTCTGTTTCTCATTCTTTCTTTCCCTCCTTCGTTCCTCCTCTTTTCCCTCCATCACTGGTCTCAAGGATTTCCTCTATTATTCACTTGTTTTTCACTTTTCTCTGCTTTCCCTCTCACTCTGTCCCTTTCTTCTTCTTGCTCCCTGTTCGATTCAGGATGTGCCAGTTTGGGTGGTGAAGATGGAACTCCCCAGACCCTAGAGGGGTATTGGGGCCGTAGGAACACTGGTCTCCGCCTCTCCATGCGTCGGCATTGTGAGCGTGGGCTAATCGTTAGTGCAAGGCCTCAATGAGAGAGGACAAAAGGTCACAGTGGGTCACTTTAGCGTCCTAACATGAAAGGAGCTCCCAGTTTCAATGAGGATTAACCAAAAATTCCATTGACTGCAACACTATGGGAGCTGCCAGCATCTTATACATGTGAATTCCCCACCCATATGAAAGTGCTTCCTCTCCTCTCCTCTCCTCTCCTCTCCTCTCCTCTCCTCTCTTCTCCTCTCCTCTCCTCTCACTGTAGTCACTCACAAACACACATATATGCATGTACACAAACACATAATGCACACATCATTCAGTCAGGAGTTAAATGAGTTCAGTGTCAGTAGCACTAATAGTCGAACTCTGCCCCTTGACCCCTCGGGTGCCTTGCATTGAGTCTGTGTGTGTACAAGTGTGTGTTTGTGTGTGCATGTGTGTGTGTGTTTGTTGGTTGGTTTGTGAGCATATGTGAGGGAATTAAAGAGTCTGTGTGGCCAAAGACAGATTAAGTTCCCCACAACAGAGCTCATTTAGAGGTTAATGTGTCAGTGAGTGAATTGAATGTGCATAGCTTCATGGTGCTGTGAGGTGAGATCCTCAGTACACTGGCATGGTCTGAAACAAGGCTATTTGACTGGGATGGAGTAAAGCAATCCACCCTCATGTGTTCTGTCATGGAAGGCAATAAACTGGGATCAAAATTCAGGCTATTGTTTCACACCAGATAATTACACTAAGGGTGAAGAATTGAGAGAATGAGATGAATGAATGAAAGGATGACAGCCACTGAACCATGGATGTGCCCTCTGTGTAAATATACAGACCAAGGGGGCCCACAGGCAGTGCCTTTGTGACCTTAAGGCTTGTCCACAATGTACACTCAGTTCTAATCATCTCTGCTCCTTACATGGTACAGAGGCCAACAAGCGGGGTGCTGCTTGACTGGCTTGTTGCCCACTTAGTGTCATGGGCAGCACTTAATAGCCACATTCCTGCCTTGAAGTAATGCATTATGTGCCCATACATCCAGTGGGTCATTATAACAGAGGCAGGGTATTTATTATCTATCAATGTCACAATGCCCCAACATGAACTTCAAACACGTTCCTCTGACTCGATGAGTTGATCATGCAGGACTGAGCCCCAATCAAGTCCATTCCTTGAGCTTCATTGTTTATGACATATTTTCTCATACTTGGTGTAAAGTAATAGTACCTGATAGCATGTTGACTAATGGCAAGTCCTATAATCAGAGACAAAAAGATCCACAAGTTAAATCCTCTTTCACTGCATACTAAGATTTAGTGATCAGTTTTTATTCATGTGCAATTTGAATTTTTGAACTTTTGTAATACCCCAGATGTACAATCAAACATAATGAGTGTTATTTCAACTTGTAAAATATGGTTATTCACAACACAAATAACTCATAATGCCTTTCTTATCTGATAACAACTGAATCTACCAAATTATATCTTCACATCATTTTTAATATTTGGCTGCATTATATAAGAGAGAGACGAAGAATCCCAGTGGGCCACTCAAGCATTCACAAGTGTTGTATTTATATTGAAGACTACACAGGGGTTAGGTTTGACCAAGAATGCTGTAGCAGTAACAAATAGTTTTCTTCAAAATTTCCATGCAAATCAGAATAAAATCTGGAAATTCTTTGCCTGTTGAACTAAAGGCTCCGGGGAGCCCTGCGCACATATGTGTCACTGATTAATACTGCAGGCTTTCCCAAAAAATGCGAGGCAGAGGAAAAAAGAAAACACCAACTATCAAAAGAAAAACATAGATTTCCCATCATCATCCTCTCTGTCACAGGCCAATGGTCGAAGTTCTGGGAAATAAGTATTGCAGTAAAAGCTCATGATTCAGCAGCCAATACTGCGTCAGATACAGAAGCTTCAGTGGCCACTGATCGTCATTTACTATCAACACGCATGCTATGCGTAAGCAACCATAATAATAGAGATGATAATGTGCTTTAATTCCAAAGTCAAAAGCTGTTGCTCATTTCAAGTGTTCATAAAAAGCATACCGGCATGCAGAGTCACTGGAATGGAGGGAAATGTATGCCCTCTGATACAGTGGCGGACAGGAGTTTTACTGTGTCCCCTTTGTGCACTCAGAGACTGTGTCGGGTGCAGAGATAGGGAATGGGGCCCTGTGAATCCATGGCACAGAGGGTGAAAAGAAGGGGGCGGACCAGAGTGCCAGCATATGTTACTCATCAGCAGAGAGAGAGCATGGTGATAATCAGGGCTGAGCTTTGATTACTGACATTCTTACAGTGTAGTCTGTGAATGATGTATTATTACATACACACTGTGTAATATTAGGTGGATTAGGTGGCTATGGTTGCATTAAAATTTCATACATGCCCACATTTTTTTCTTTTTTAAAAAAATTATCTTCAGCTCAAATAGGAATGACACCATCATGACACTTTCAATGACCCATTCACTCAACTATGCAAGACCCCTGAAATATTTGTTCTTTTCTATCTTCTGTTCTCCATAAATGATGTGGCCTGCAAGATGCATTCTGCTCCCTTTTATATTTTTTGTTTATTGCTGTCTTTGTATTGCTTTATTTAATATCCTCTCAATCTGTCTGCACTGGTTTGCAACTCAATTCACCACAGACTTTCAATGAAAATAATAGCAGATGAGTGGTTGACAGTAATACAGATGCACGAAATTGCACAAAATAGACTGAAATTTGGCCTGAATATTGGCAAGCTTTTACTGTAAACTTTAAAATGTCTTGATTTTTTTTTTTTTTTAATTCAAATCATTTTCATTTTATAGTAAAATGGCAAGCTGTGACAATGAGATGACCCTGGCCAGAGACAAGTGTATTTTTGCAGCCTCCATGTTCTATGTCAAATGCTAAGTACCAACTTGTAGAGACAAAAAGATTAAGTAAAACAGTAGAACACAGACTGAAATAATGGATGGACAGATGAAATGGCCAAGACAGACACATGCACATACAGTGTATACACACACACCCACAAATACACACATACACACACTGACACACCAATCCCCAAAAGGACAAACAGCTTTTGTTTCTGTCATGCGAGGCTCAGAGAGGCAGAGAGAGGCTTTATTGGAAAAAGGGCTGTGGTGTTTTCCTCTCCAAAATCACTAGGGCTCATTAGAGAAGACATTTCAACATTGGAAAGGAGCACACGACACATCACACTTCAGAACGCTGACCTATTTACAGGGTGACTTGTAGCATATCTATAAAACACATTACAACCCCGTCACCAGGGACCAGTCCATACAATTGGGGGAAAATATGAACTAATCATCTTCTGAGGTTACATACAGGGAGGGGAGGAGGGGGTTGATTTAGCTGTCAAATAGAGAATAACAGGAGTACCGCTCAAACACATCAAATACACGTCCAATACAAGTGACGCACACATTCACACCCACTCAGACAAACACACACTGTTATTTGCACACTGTGTATTCTCTATGCACTAAATGAATCATATATCCATATATTTTATACGTATGTGTGTATAAGCCTGTGGGCTGCTGCTAACAGTCTCCACACCACAAGCTTGCAGTCCCTGCTGATGGTTTCCATGTGTTGTGTATCAGTTGTGATATTTACCTTTTCCATGACAGGGAAAGGGCAACCCAACACAGTGGCATCCTCCAAAATGTCTTCTTCTGCAAAAAGCCACCATAGAAAAAGAAACCATAAACCATTCACTTAGATGAGGTCATACTTTTTTAGCATGGGTTACTCCAGTGTGGGAAACACAATATTACTGTAGAGCATATGTCTTCAAATGGTCCCTCTCTTGTCTTTACATCTGGATTGGCACTGATTGGGTTTACAAAAACAGTTTTCAAATTGATAAATCCTGCCTGACCCTATAAACACTGTTGTCTAAAAAAAATAAAAACATGTCAGTGAGTCACAGTGCTGAATTGTGTGACTGTTCCTTTGAGTGGGAATGTGGTACAGGGCTTAGCTAGCTTGCTGTGCTACATATTGCAACCTCTTGACTTTGTATGACATTATAAATTAATAAATAAAGCTTTGTAAAGTGAACCGTGTTCCTGTACATTTACACTGGCGCCTGCTGTGTAAGGAACATCTCTCCTGAGAGTTCTATCGCTGACATTTGTCTGAAGCTGTGTCTACACCAACCACTGTAATCACTCGCTTTGTGGTGAAGGAACATGTCACCTGGTGTAGTGGTGTGACTCACTGACGTGTTTTGGACAACAACAGTGGTTAATGATACAAAAGAATACATGTCAGGGTTTGGATATACACACAATACCTGTAAGTAGGATCCATTTATTGTTGGTGTTGCTCTGCACATGAGAGTTGTTGACTGAGAAACACCTGTTTTATCCTTCAAAGGATAATTCTATATTTCTCTTACGGTCAGTAAATCTCATAAAATGCCCCAAATCAACAGTGTGTTAGTTTGCCTGTCAATACTTTCCAACTTCTCCAGTCTCACTCTGAGCCCCAGGCCCATTGGTTCCTACTGAGCATATGATTCTTCTCTATGCTTTCATTCATAATGAAAGCAAAATAATTCCGTAAAACAGCAGGGCACGGTAGTTTTTAGCAAACCTTATTCAAAGAGCAGTGAATTGTGTATTTGTTGAGGACTGTTTTCAACCCCAGATTAATACATATTTGGTACACTAGTGTATATTTACAGAGGGATTTTCAGAAACAGTGTGGCTCGTCGATGTGTTTTTAATAGTTTTTGGACAGCAATGGAGTCTCCACCATGTGAATATGTGTAACAGTGTAAATATGAGGCAGGGCGTTGAGGATAAAAGGTGTGCAGGCTCAGCTAATCCTGTCTCGGACAAATATGTTTCAATGTCCTTTTAAAGCAGCAAGTAAAGACATTTGTGTATCCTCCACACATGTTCCCACAGCACAGAAGCAAGTGCTATATGTTCCTATCTTTCCTTGTATCAGCAGTGAAACTCCATCCTTTCCTCCTTTCTCGTTCCCACCTATCCAGTTCAGTCCAGTTGTGTTTTGAAAGGGTGGTTATATTCACTGTTATTGTATGATTTCACAGAACCTCTCCTCCCAGCCTTTGAAGCAGCGAAGAGCTGAACGAAGCTGAGTGATCCCTGCTGTAAGCCCCAGTCTGGGCAAGACCTGAGTCAGTCCCACCACCAGGACTCTTCCCTCTCTCATACTTGTTCACATTCTTCCTGCTCCTTCATGCAACTGGAACAAATTTATGTCAGCTCAACAGATTTTCAGGGCACTTTTGAGGCACACACAAGGCCGCTAGCCTGTTGAAGTTGACCTGAGGGTATTTGTCCTGGTTGAGGCCTTTGAAAATAAACAAGAGGACAGAGGAGCTTATTCTTGTGAAGGGGTGAGATTTCAGGGGCAGAGGAAAACAACAATTACCCAAGGCGTTATGGACATTAAGTGCTGAATGAGAGCTGTCCAGAGGCAGGGCTCTCAGAGTAAATAAGCAAAAGTGGGGATACTATCTGCAGTGCAGTGGACATCGATGAAAGGGAGTAATAGAAAAACATAAATAAACTTTATCTGACTCGGCTCTGACCTCCTTTGTCAAAGTGCTACCACTGGGTTGGAGGTGTTGGGTTTCCATCAGCTAGGCACTTTCTCTGTCTCTGTACTCAGTTTTCACACTATAATTAAGGCCTCGTATTCTCGTATAAAGCCTTAATGGTACAACGAACGCCTCTTTCCCAGTCAACAGCGACCTGAGGTAGCTGAAAACAATAGTGCATGTGTTTATAGGGAAGTGCAGCTGCAAGGGGATGGTGTATCAGTTCAGCAATGTGCAACAGGGTTGCAAAACTCAGTGTTTACGCTTCATCCACCCACTCGTCTTGGCTGTTTAATTCTTCTACTCTTTCGAGGATCTGGCAATAGGGCCGATGGGCCTTCCATGTCTATCCTTGAATGCTCCACTGACCTTCGATTGATGAGCTCCCTCAGGCTTTAAATCCTTTTCAACACACAGCAAGATAAAGTGTTCTTCTACATATGCATCTCCGCACTTAAACCTCCTCGTCCTTTAATTATTTACTTTTTGCCTTCCTTGTGTTTATCCAGCATCTTAGCTCACCAGAACACTCCCAATCAACAAACTTGAGAATGAGTATAAGGTATTGCCCTTTGCTGTTTCAATCCTAAATATGAAAGAGTGACATGTGAGAAAAAGAGCCTTTAGGGAATAGGAAACAATTAGTCAAAGGCTGTGTTTTACTTGGTCCTAATTAACACCACAGTTAATGGCCTCACAAAGGTCTGTTTGCTGTAAAAGACAAAAGAGCTGTTATTCACCCCTTGGTGCCCCTGTGACCTTGTAAACAAACAAGAACTACAAAAGCTGTGGCAACCTTTAATTTCTGCCCGCCACCGCAAGATGCCGAGCATCAGAGCGATGATGAGGGCTTACAAAGTCTAAACCATTTTTAGGTTATTTTACCATAACCACACACTATGCATTCACATTTTCCAGTTTTCTGCTATGAACACACACACCAAACACAAATTATGCCCATCAGTATCCAACTGCCCTCACTCTGTCTCCTATTTGGTGTTTGACGGCATGCAAACAATGGTGATTCTAGGAACTGGGGAAAATAAGTGCAGGCCAATTGGCTCTGCACAGACACGCACAGTTAGCACAGCAAGGAGAGCTTTGGCCTTGCCACTGCTATGACGTTGTGGCTCACTGGGTCACCATGAGTTCCTAATGACCCAAACAAATACATCCTCTATCCCTGTGAGCTTCAACCTGACTGGATTTGATGCTTTTGATTCTACTTTCCCAGATCATGTCAACTCATGTGACAGTGTTGATAGGGAATATTTTTGAGCAATTACTAAATTATGATTTTCAAACATGCTTCATTTGCATGAGAATGTTTTTTAATTGTGTCTATGGTTGCACGCAAGTATGAGACAAAACTGGCTGTAGCTCTCAAACACAGTGACCAGGGGAAATTAAGATGCATGTGTGTGACCCAGATGAAGGAGTCCAGGTAACTGTAGGATAGTATACTAGAAACTAATACTACCTAACCCTATACCTAACATACCAACATAATTAACAAAATCAGTTCAAGTTTGGAGCTGGAAAAAATATATCAAAAAAATTTACATAGAAAACTTTTTTTCTAAACTTTTTTAACTGCCTAATTTAAAAGTGTGGTTGTAAATTATCATCTTTGTGTGCTATGGTAACAATGGTAAAGTTATTCCAGTGCAGAATCTAAAAGAATAGATGCATTTGTAGGTATTAAACCTCTTCAAGTTCAAATGGCAATAAAAGCTCTGATATGAGGGAGATATCCTTAGACTTCATGAGGGTGGTTTCTAGAGANAGCTCAAATGGCAATAAAAGCTCTGATATGAGGGAGATATCCTTAGACTTAATGAGGGTGGTTTCTAGAGGCTTTGTTATTATTAAAACAGCCTGATATTGCTACAGATAAGTTATTAACTCATGGTGAAGATAATGAATGGGCAAGTAAAATATTAGTTTCATGTATATTTGAATAATATATGATTAATTTATGACAATAAAGTGATCAGTGACATCTAATTAAATATTTGTTTTCTAAGCATGCAGTTACGTTTAGATGAGTGGATAAATTTGAAATACCTGCAAACGTAGATCACCATCAGATCATTGTCAGTACTCTTGGCAAGTCAAGAAACCATAACATCAAAAACTGTAGCTTGCTGGTATGTAACATATTAGTATAGCTCAGTCTCTTACGATTTTTCTCACTTTTTCTTCTCTCTCTTGTTCTTCTGTTCCTGTAATAAAGACAGCTTTTCTGCTCAGTGTTTGTCCAACCTCTCCTGCTATTTCAGAGGAGCAAGATCCAAGCGAAGCAACTCACTCTGGTCCATCTCAAACACATTTTGACCTGCTCTTATATATATAGATAACCAGGTATACGGAGATAGACACACTCACAGAAACCTACTCTCCTTAGCTGGCAGGACTGTGAGTTCCCCTCCACAGCACGCACATTGTTGGCAGGTGGAGAAGCTGAGGAGGAAGGGCAGACGTGCTCTGGCCCCATCTCCAGTCTCCTTCAATATTTCATAAGTAACCTTTCTTCTGTCCCCTGGAGCCCAGCGGCCTTCCCCTGCATGCAGCATCAATTCTTTATTCTTCCACTGCAAACAGCTGTCACTCGTCTCCCAACAGGAAATAAAGGAAGTTCCAAAAACCCTTTTGCATACTTTTACTAAACTATTTGCCCTGATCATTCATTTCCTCTGGGCTTCCCATAGTGCTATGCTTTGTGCCGCCTTGGGAGTCAGTTAAAGCGGTCAGCCTTCTAGCAATGAATGTTGTGGTCAGTAAACAGGCACAGTGAGTCTGGTAGCTTTATACCATTCCAAGTTAATGGAGAAAAATTAAATGACTCAGGATCGACATGTAAATAAAGTTCGGGAATTACAAGAAAAAATTGTGTGAGAGCAGTTATGTCATTAGACTGCACATAACATAGGCTGATAGTATTTAGATAGCAAGGAAGGATCAGATGTACAACACAGGTCAAGCCTTATTTTATATTTGTGTATAATCTATGTCATCCCCATACTCATCTCTGAAACATTGCATGTCTCTAAGAGACAGGAAAATTGTTGAAAGGCTTCAGGAACTGCAGGGGAAAAACTTCTCTGAGATGCTCACAGTCACTACACAATGCTACTGCTGGGAAATATGATTAAACAAATGTGGCATTGCTGAAGGAGGGACCAGGCAGGCTTTGAACCCACATCTCCCTGGTAAGAGTCAGGCACGCTGACCAATCATCCAAAGGGATATCCCTGTGGCAAAGTAGCTGAGATGCATGATCACTTGGGGGCATAGTGACAGGACCATCAACTGTCACACATATAAAAACACATATTGAAAAACTCACAAGGAAAAGTCATGATTTCAGATGCAACCACAGGTAAGTCAAATTCAATATTGTTTTTTCACACATTTTTGAGGCTTTCAACTCAACAACTACTTGGGGATAGTTTTGACAATTATTGTTCAAAGGAGTTCTTACGTCAAAATAAGCACACTTGCTGCTTTATCTGCTTTTCCTCACCCAAGTTTTCTCCCCCTTGACCAACTCTAGTACAGCTTTTTTTCTAGTACTTGGCTAGACAGCAGTGATTGTGAAAACCAAGTCAAATCTATTGGTGTCACAAACAGTGCCTTTGAGACTTTCTACAGTTATATACTGTCTTCTGGTTATTATTTTATCATTAAGCATTTTCATTTCTTATTTTATTGCCATAAATTTATTTAGTCACATATTAAATTACAAGATTCAATTGTAAAATAACACTGAAAAAAACAAAACTATTACCAGTTAGCAGACTCTTTGTCTAATGTGCATCTGCATGTAAGAGTAAACATATCAACTATGTGTTATTTTGCACAGTGACTCAGCAGTTTGTCAGCCGGAAGGTTTTGTATTTGAAACCTTAACTTGTGTTCAGATTTCCCCAATTGAATTGTCTGGCTTTGGGTTCGTCTTGCAATGAACTGGCAGTTTAATTCCTGGCCTTTCACCTAATGCGTGCTGAAACAGGCTCCAGCTTGGCTGTGATTAATACTATGAATAAGCAG
>JANJYP010018384.1:0-11416 GCA_024605115.1 Rastrelliger brachysoma | reverse complement strand
GATTGCGGGACTGTTTGACATTTTCCGTCCTTTACAGTAATCTCTGCAGCAGTTAACACTTCTGAAGCATTTTCTGATAAGTTTAAGTCCAAATTGTCCTCTGCGTTTTAAAATTTTTCTCACAACGGGATTTAGTTGAAAATTCACCTTTCAAAGATAAAGTTGACAAAACTGTGCTGCACTTTAGAGATGTTCCATAATTACATTCTCATCTGCACATGCGCAAATTGGAGGGGTGTTGGGTCTGTTGGTTGGGCACATTTGAAAATTGACTTTACAGTTCATTGTTAACCTAAGAAACAACGTTAACTCAAGAACAGAGTTATCTACTGTGTCTCATGGTCTTTATCAGCAGAAATTGTTTGAACATCTATTGTCAAAAAGAGTAAGTGGACCTTTAGTGGAGACAGCTAAAATATATTTGGTGCCACTTTTTCAAATATGGCAGCCTTTATAAAGGTTTAATACATTGTAATAATAACTTTGTGTAAAGTGCCTTGAGATGACTTTTGTTGTGATTTGGCGCTATACAAATAAAGATTGATTGATTGACTTAAATAATCTATAAAACAACAGCTTTGTTGTCATCATGTCTTTGGGTTATAAATGTATATACACCATTAACAAATTGTTTCTCAATTTGTAATAAGTAATCAGCAAAACCTACACAGTCATCTGTAATGATAAATGTAAATAAATAATTAAATGTTTTAATCCAGGAATTTTCCTCGACACAGCAACCCTATAAAATTTCTGGATTATAAGTCACTGATATAGCATAAAAAATAATTTCGTACAAAGTTACAAATAGCTGGTTGTCTCAAACTGATATTTTTGATGATTGCATTTATTTGCAACCACCTTCCAACTATAGTCCCTGCTGTTAATCTCACTGTTATTGTCTGAAATCAAGTCTTTGGAAGGTTAACAGACACATGAGTGTTTGAAGTTTTTAATGTCAAAGTCAAACTTTTACATGATTCATCTTCATACCAAACCATTCATCGACAGGTCCTCTTCTTCTTCGTCATAGCAAATGCAATTAGTTCATTATGTAATTACAGTACAGGAGCAGCAAAAATAGAACCAACCCCCGTAGGAAAATAAAACTGAGGAAAATAAAAATAACATAATAAGATTTTTCTTTTTTTTTTCTCTCAAGTGCAGATTTGAAGACCTTAAGCATGCCAATGTCTGTTATGGTTTCCAGTTGTCTGTTCTACAGTGTAGTTTTATCTGTACATGGCTATAAGAGTAACAGTACAAGGGGGGATGACAGGTACATGGCGCCCACTGAATTGTCTTTTAAAAAATGTCTCAATTGGTGGGTGATAGATCTCAGATGTTACACTCCTCTCTGTCTGTCTGTCTCCCCTCACTTTTCAGTAGACTGAAACATATTCATGTTTAAACGTGCAGTATAAAAAAAAGATACACACCCACATGGATTCATGTACAACAAGTTCCCTTAAATCCGGATTGGAAAGTTTTGAAAGGTGCTATAATGAAACTGCCATAAAACAGCAGTTTGAAGAAATCGTTTCCATTTTAAATAGGCAGGGCTGTGTCAAGAGTCTCTTTCCAAAACTTGCAAACTGGACCTTTGTTCCTTACAACCTATGAGGCATCCAAGGGATTTAGATCCATTTATTTCAACTCTTTCTCCCAGAGAATGAGCTTGTGTCCAAATCTGTCTCTGTGTTTTTGATAAATTCAACATGAACGTTCCATGAATAGAGTAACTCCACGTGTAGAGCCGACTTTAGTTCGATCCATAGCACAGTTTGTCAGTAACAGAGCTCAGTAAACAGCCGTATTAAAGATTTGGGGGTAATGGAGGCTGGGAGTAAGTAGATCAGTGGGTTAAAACAAGCTAAAGGTGTCAGTCATAGAATTGTAAAGTTGAAGGTATATACAGGTATATAAAGTGTAATCACACACATAGAACACACCCATTTTTCACCGTAATTACCATCATGAAATAAACAGTTGCCATGATACTTACTGCTTTGCTGTTGCCACACATCTTTCAGTGAAGGGACAGTCAAGCAACATGTGTGTGTTGCCACATAAAAACAACAAGTAGTCAGTTTGTAGGTTAAGCATTGTTGCATATCTTACCTGAGTGTTGCTCTTGACTCTAAGCTTTACAAGAATCTATGAATTAAACTGCAAAACATCCTTAACAACCATATCTCTTCCACTTCATCTGATCCATAACAACCAGAAAAATTAAGAGACATACTTGCTGGAAATTTCCAGTGTTACATTCGCCTATCCAGACATTAATGAGATCAGTGCAGATCAAGGGACGAGAAGAGAGAAGAAAGGAAACTCATTAAGACCACAGGGACGACCTAACCCTATTATCCCTATCACACCATTGAACCACACACTGATGATGGGAATTAAGATGTGCTGGCCTCGATCCACACCCAATCCTCAGCCCAGTGCAGCAGAGTGTGTCAGGAGTCGTGCAGTAGCTGCTGGGAAGGACAAATGTGAAGGAGTCTGTTATCTGTGCAATTCAGCACAGCAGTATGGGCGTGTTCAGGTTGGCACTGTGCGGTGAAAAAGGGTTGCAGCAGAACTCTGTGTTCACACTTACATTGTGTTCTGTTTTGTTGCAGCCTGCGCACCATACGTGCGAACTCCAGGCTCTGGAAACTGAGAGAAAGGCAAAGGTTACCCAAAACTCTCTCCATGATAAGGAAGGAACCGTTTTAAGCACACATATATACTACAGATGTATCCAAATAGGCGTGATATTCAGAAAAGGCGTGTGGTTTAAAAAAGAGAGAAAAAAGTAAGCATTATCTTTCTTTCATGCAGAGTCCCTTTTTCTTTTCTTTTTTTTCTTACAGAAATTTGGTTTTTCTATGAGTCCTACTTACAGTTGCAGAATATCACATATTCCCACATTGTCTATCATTACATACAGTAGTTGTACAATGTTGTTGAAATTCGCTTTAATGTAGCCCCACACATCTGTCAGAGAGATGAGTAATTATTTAAATACATTTCATGTTTAAATACTGGCTGGAGGGGATCAGGCAAAATGCTACAACTATTCCAATGAGAGGCAATATGTTAAAATTATGTTTAAGAGCACATACACACATAGTGCATATCAACTGTGCACATCTTAATGTTGGTGTGTGTTCCTACTTATGTTCTAATATGCTTTATGTATGTGAGTGTATGTGTCTATATATGTTTGTGTGTGCTTAATGTTTCTGTATTAAAGGTAATGCGAGTTATATACTTATGTTACATGGCCACTGAATCATGTCATAAACTGTGGCCCTATGCATGTTCACATTCTGCAAATGCACTGTATGAGTTTGTGTTTACATGCTTTGAGATTAATGTGTGTACATGTGTGCATGCGCATATGTGTGTGTGCAATGTCTGTGAAAGAGCATTTATGATACATGAACACCAGTTACCAAAGGTGAGCAGAGATCTCAGCACCTCAGTGTACTCCGAAACGCTGAGAGATAACACTTTCATTTTTATCAAACACACATACATATATACATACAGACTGGGTGTGAGGGCAAAAAAAATACAAAAAATAAAATAAACATATTTTCACACACACAGGAATATTGTGACAGCACTCACACTCTATGAGAACCTTGTATTCTGAATGGATACGTTTGATTATTATAAAAAAAAGAGTATCTTTTTACATTGTTGCAGTTTGTTCTAAATGTTTGAAGGAACAATACCTGATTTTTGATATCAGCACTTTTTTCCCTATTTTATAACTGTACAGTGACCACATCTTTGTTGGTTTGTTGGTAGATAGTTTGTTCATGACTTATTAAAATTCTCATGGGATTTGCAGGTTAATTGGTTAATATCCCCATCCTGTGTTGTGAGTTGATTAGACATTACAAAGTCATTGGCTTGAATGAGATAACTCACTAAAGACTTGTTACTTTTTACTTTTCATTTTGACTTGATAAGACCTCAGTGGTTTTTCAGCAGATGGTTCTCCCTGTTGAGTTCAAATCTTGCCTCAGTCAAAGTTTTTTTCTCTGCACCAAGAGAATTATAGCATCAGTATTTACTTTAGTTTTAGTCTCTCCCTTCTTCACACACATCCCTCTGTGCCAGAGGGTCATGCATGCATTCGATTCAGGTAAAAAAGAAAAGGAGATTAAGTTGTCCTCTTTTACATGGACGTAATAGCATCTTTACCTGTAGGCAGCTTTTACCAGTAGTTAAAAAATGTCTTTTCTTTTTAGAAAGTACTCCCGGCTAGAGCTCTCCAAAGAGTTGATTCATCACTTGTTTTAGTTTAAGTGCCTATAAATATTTGTCAGAATCCAGAAGTTCCAAATTGATATACGACTTTAGGAAAACATCTTTTACATTGTCATGTCTTCACAGGTTTAAAAGGCGTTCCAAACTGATGACTTGCCAGTAAAGTCTCAAGCCTCCCTCTTTTTTTTAGAGTCGTGCGGTGATTGCTCAATTGCAAGGCTGTCACAGGTAGACCTCACGGCGTGACAATGTGAGGCAGGATGTGGTCTTGTAGTCCCCTCCCGTCCGTGTCAGTGGTATGACCTCAGGTGGGTTCTGGCCTTCTCCTCCTTCCTCTTCTTGCTGGCGCCTCCCAAAGCCTGCACTGCTAAATGTGTCATAGGATGCTGATGTCATCTTGCGGTTCAGAAGGTTACGGTTGTGATCACCCATGTTCCTGTTGCGGTCCCCGCTACCCAGGGTGCTGAGAGGATCACCATTGGCTAAGGGTAGTCTCTGACCTTCTCCACTGATGACCACCCCTGGTTCTGAGCTACCTGCACTGCCAGCACTCTCGCTGTCACTCTCATGGTCATTACCACGGAGATTGTTGTTATCGTCTCCTGGAGCGAAAGTGGAGAGTCGTGGGGGGTCGCTGCCATGGCGCTGACGCTGGCGAGGCGATGGACGGATGGGCATCCAACAAGTGTCAGAATGGCCAAACTCATCGCACTCCCTTGTACACTTTCCTGTCAGAGCTACGTCTGGCAGCTGTCTGGCATCTGGACACAAGAAAGAGACAAAACATGGAAATGAGGTGTGAAATGAAAGGACGATTAAGAAAAAAGGCAGATAGATAAAAGAGCAGGAGAGATTAGATGAATATCGGGTGAGGAAGAGAGGAAAAAGTAAAATTAGAGAAAAAATGTAATAAGAGAAAGCAAAAATTTTAAGAAAGCAACAAAGGCCAAAAAAATTTAATGAATTTTTTATTTTGCTGGGGGAGCAAAATAAAAAAATGCTGACTTCAAAAGAATCCTAGCTGTCCTCGGTATTACATTAAAGGTGAAAGGTGTGAGCAAATCAAACAAGCAAGGTCAAATCTAAATCACTTTACATGCAAAGAAAAGTTACATATCCCCTGAATGTTGGTTCAAAAGGTTAGTGAGGTCATCACAGACTTAATATTAATGTCATACAGGGTCAAGTGTCAAAGGTTATGGCTATTATCTACGTACACCAGCCATTTATGAATCAATACTGACATAAAGTCAAATGGAGACAGGGATTATAATGATGATAGATGAGATAAATGTGACATTCGTGCCAATTACATAAGCTGTACGCTTGTCATACTACATCTGGTTCAAAGTAAAAAATACACTCCATGCACATCTAACGACAATTGAAAGCAATGGCTTTGTTCACTTTTTGGTAAATGAAACACTTGTGTATTCTGAAAACAAATTCCAGTTTTGTTGTTTACGTACAGCAATAAATTTATGTGAAACCAAATAAACCCTTAATCATACAGTATAATTACAACTGACACAATTAATTGTCTGTTCAATTCCTCTTTCCCATCTCCATGACAAAAATTTATTGAACCCCTCCTAAGCCTCAAGATTTCAAATATCGCTGTGAAAATGGCATTTAACTGAAAACACATTTACAATCACAGAATTACTGTCAGTCACCAAGGTCATAGTGATTTTGATGCTTTCCATTCCAGCTCTGGTGTGAGCATATACTGAGAAAAAAACTGACAAAAGAAAACCTTTTTGATTCGTTTCTCTCTGTCCTTGACAAAAATAAGTAGAAAACTGTAAAAACACAATTTTGTTGGTGAAAGGAAAGACTTGGGCTGCTGACTGACAGCAAGGCCACAGATGAGGCCACAAAATACAACAGCACATTAGCTTTTTCAAAAAAAGCACTTTACATACAGTAACACACACATGCGTTCATACGAACACCAATACAACATTTCTTTATTCTACAAAAACACACTCCCACCATGAGAAGAGAAAGAGACTTCTAAGACCTTGACAGTAGGCCAAGGTTTCAATGGATGTGTTTATCTATGTGTGTGTGTGCGTGTGTGTGTGTGTATGTTCACATTATATTCACAGAATAAAGTGCATATAACCTTGTGTGTAGGTGTGTGTGTGTGTGTGTGTGTGTGTGTGTGTGTGTGTGTGTGTGTGTGTGTGTGTGTGTGTGTGTGTGTGTGTGTGTGTTATCACTCTGACCATTCTCCACATGCTCCTCCTCCCCCACACTGCCTTCCGGTGTGGTCCGCTCATAGCCTTCCTCAGGCAGTGGCAGGGCTCCCAGTCGTGGCCCTGATGAGCTCTTGCTGCTTGGTGTCTCTGAGTCCTCCATGCCACTGTCATAACAACCACCATCCTGGGGTTGGCTGACTACAGAGAAGGTCACCCGACGAAGGGTCCCCTGCAGGGAGCATACACACACAATATGGGATTAATCATCTGCGATTCCTAATCTGAGATTCCAATCTGGGGATTAGACTGGTGGGCAGGGTCTGCAAAGACATACTGAGATTATCTGATGGTGTTCACCATGATTATGGGCTTAGCTACTACAATGCAGGGTAATAGTCATTGACCAATCACAGTGTTTTTTGAAAGTTTTTGGTTGGGTTTTAATCCCAGTTCAGATTAATACTACAGCACAATGCTGATGTTTATAAACCTCTGGCCTGCTCAGGGACACTTATTTTTCTTCAGGAATAGCACCCTGTTGTAGCAGTGTAGACAGTTTTTTATTGTCAGTAAATACCATGCAAAAAATACATTAAAATGGTTTTGGTTGAAAATGATCCCTTGAAACATAGTTAGAACCTCCTTAAACATTATGCAAACTGTATTGTTACAACAACAGTAAACACCACAAGCTTATGTTTAAAAAAGAAAAAAAAATCTTTCATTTTTGGTTGGGAACAGTGAGTGAACAGTGGTCTGCTGCAAAGTCCTCTTTTTGCCATCCAATTACCTACTGACCCAACCTGCCACCTCCTAATAAAACAAAATATAGTTATCTTATACTGACCACGGTTATTATAATTTTCATTAGTTTTTATTTGTATTTAGTTTTGCAGTTTGCTTTTTTTAATTTCATAATTCTCTGTGAGAGCTCGAAATATGGATTGTCACATTAGTCAGATTTTTCTATTTTATCTGTAGCCTAACCCACAAATGTTCCTTTCAGTCTTCATGACATAACTTTTAATTTTACCTACTATGAGGTCATAGCTAAAATATTCTTCTTTTTAGAAAATCAATTGTCTTATTATTGAGTGTTATGCAGCAACTGGCACATTGCCATGTACTGGAACCAGCCCAATATCTCAAGAAATCAAACATAACATGACACAGTGAAAATGGAAGAGAGGGGGTTGTAGCTAAATCAGTGGTCTGGCGCAGACCATGGTCCCTACCACTAGAGGCTCTAAAGATACTGGTCATGACCAGCAACTCCATGGTCGAGACCATGGTCGGGACCACAGGGACCAGCTCCTCCCTGACATAGACCATAGTCCCTACCACCAGGGGCTCAAGACATGACCGTGGCCTATCTGTTGTCTGGACCAGCTTATACTACTGGTCCAGACAAGTGCTACATTAGCTGTTTTTTTTTTATTTATTTTTTTATTGTTAATGCATCTTCTCTTGTTGTGTTGGCAGCACTGCTAGCTGATTAAATGTCATAGATCAGAGTCTAAAGCCTGATCATGGTAAAACTTCATCATAGGAAATTTGTACTTCTTATATTTATGACATTTTCTCATTTATGTGTAAATGTTGTACATCATCTCTGTTAAATAAACATATAGTAGTTTTGCATTTTTCATTGTAGTTTTTATTGTAGTTTTTATTTAGTTTTTTTTTTTTTAAAGAAATACTTACAGTCTTAGTTTTTTGGGTTTTTTTTTAAAGATTTTTTTTTCCACAGGTACTTTTATTGTAAAGTTTGTAGACAGGAAATGGGACAGAGAGAAGGAGTAGATATGCGGGAAAGGATACTCTGGCAGGGATTCAAACCAGGGTCTGCCACTCAAGAGCAACGTTCCATGTGGCCTGCACTCTAACCACCACACTAACAAGCGACCCATTGGCTTAGTTTTTGTTAAGTATAATTAATGCATCATCAATGCACATCATCTGAATTTTTACGAGCTATAATTACTAAGGATGGTGTAAGTGTAACTGTAGGTCAAGCCTGTACAGGTATTTTAGACCTATACTGTTGTTTTTGCAAGAACAGGCTGTGCACATTCCTTTATTAAAGCAAACATGAGTGATGCAGTTTATTTTAAGTCAATCCCAACTGCACATTTTTGCTGTGTATGCAGTATAGCTATAAATACACACTAGCAAACTAAATTTGTACTAATACGCAGCAGAAAATAGTCCCCAACAAACTATTTACTCCTTTTGAGGAACATTTGCTACTGTACTCATCTATTTTCTGGAATTATTTAGTGCTTGGCACTAATAAACTTTGGGCTGAGAGCCACATACAGGCTAGGGAAGCTGGAAACGGCTGCAGCTGCAATTTATACAAGTCTTATGTGTAAACTTGAAGTCCTCAGTGCACAAATTCTGTATTAATCAATGAGCAAGAAAGATATGTCGACACAAATTATGATCCCATTTTTAAATACCATAAAACACATCTGGAGGGAATCTTTTTTAGCTTTCTTTTGTTCCCAAGATTTGCAACTACAATCAAGATTAAAAATAAATAAATAAATAAATAAATAAATCATTCTTTATTATTGAAGTTTAAAAGGCAAACACCTACCATAAATGACAAATCACACAATTCAGTAATTCAGTAATGTATCATGCTATTCAAACTGAGCATCACACCTGCTGCAAATTCAACAGACCATGGTCTAGTTAGCAGACCAGTATTCATTTTGGAGAGGGAAAAAGTCAGTATAAGTCCATGTTTAGAGAATATCAAAGGGAGTTAAATGACTCCGTCTGGCCTCAAGGGATCACTCTGTACCAGGAAACCCATTTCTATACAACACCCCTCATATCTCTTGTCTTAGACTAACTTATCTGTTTGCAAAATTACAACCTTTTCAATTTATATTTGCTTTGAAACATATTGCATTCACCAAGGAAATGAAGGAACAGAGGGAAGATGCAGATTAGGGCGAGAAACTTCAGCTCAGAATGTCGCCTCAGGATAATCTTGAGTGAAACTGATGCACACTAGGGATAAAAGTCCCATTCACCTTTTTTATTCAGAACACCGAAAGAAAAGGTAACATTTCACCAATTTCAACTAATAAACATGCAAGACAAAAATTAATTACAATATGGGGAGAATTAATGGAGCGCTTTTTTCTTTTTTAATTTCTAATCAAGGTTTATATTGAACAGGGATGCAAGAAAGTTGCTAAAAGCAGGGATAGTGAGGACAGGAGTGAGGAAAAACAAGTGACATTAGAGTCTAATGAAAAACAGGGGTTCTTGGAATTTCAGCGGCTTCATCTTAATTCTCCACAGAGAAAAATGTATTTTTAGCTTAGAAGAAGCAGCATCATCCACTTGTTCAGACAGGCAGGAGCAATAGCAAAGAGAGGGAGTTAGAGAAAAATGGGCAATGGAGTATGGAGCTGAGTACAGACCTAAAGAGGGCACAGGTTTTTGTTGTGTTAACTGTGTGATGTCACACTTAACACACTGTCAAATCTGTTTTCTTGGGATCAGGCACTAATAATAACAAGAACATGGCAGAATTTGTTGCTGATCACAGAATAATAAAGTAATAGTGAAATGATAATTATTTTTGATTTACGGAAGGCAAGAGAAACAGTTTCTCTACACACCATTCCTCTGCAGCCTTCACGGAACCAATACAAAACTCCAAGAAAATGGGATTTGGGATTGCTTTTAGTCCCAGTCTGTGCTTCTTATGTATCACCATTAAATTCAAGTCACAGAGCTAAGCTTTTTACTCAGTGATCTTTGAAAAACTCAAAAGATCATTTACAGCAGGTCCGAAGGTACCAGCTCAAAGATTTTTCCAACTGTCTGGATGAAAAAAAAAAGATTCAGTCTCTAATTCTAATTAGAAAAAAAAATTCTAATTCTAATTCAATTTCTCTCTAACCCTCTTTCTGGCCAGAGCTGCCCCCTTTCATTCCTTTATACCAATATTTTTTTTTTCTGTTGCTCTATCCTTCCCCTCTCTCAGCTGATGCTGCAGTCAGCTCTGCTTTTCACAGCTGTAACCCTCTCTCCTTTGTATGTTCTCTCCTCTCACTTCCTCCTCCTTTTTTCTCTTTGCCACTCAGCGTTATGATGTGGAGATCGATGATGTGTCCTTGACCTCGTTATGAGTCCCTCTTCTCGTCCCCACAGCAGGCTTTATTGACCCATAACTCCTCTACATTCAATAACCCCGTTTTCCCTCTTTCTCTTATCCTGTCGCTTCTCCAAATCAAAAGTCTTATGTTTGTTGACTTCTCCTCTATTCTTCTGCCATATCTCATACTTTGGCTTCCTTTAGTCATTAACTTGTACTAACTGAACATTCATATTCTGTATTTTCTCACCTTACTTCTTATCATTGCTGTCTCACTCCCACCCCCACAAAATTTAACTTTGAACTCTTTCACTCATACCTCTACTACTCCCCAAACATTCTGACATTTTTCTGTCAAAACTGTCTTCTTAATGCTTTTCACAGCTGTCATCTGCTCTTACCTGAAATGGATCTCTTTTTTAAATTCCTTTTTGTTTTACCAGCTTCCTACATCCTATATCTTAAAACAAAACCAAAAAACTGTATTTTCCCAAGTTTCCCTTGGGTTCCATAGGACAAGGCATTTCATGTGTGTCTGTGTGCAAGTTTTTGATTATCTGGCAGTATTTGCAATAAAGATTAATTTAAGAAATGTCCCAAATATCATGTGAACATCCACACACATTCAGACTTGTGAATATACACACACATGCAGATGAATTGGCTAAAGTCCAGTGTGGCCTATGAATTCATGCCTGATGGAATATTAATTGAGTTTGACAGACGACATAAAAAACCTCCCCCTTAATCTGACACGGGCCATTACAGTTCAATACTGACATGGGAGCCTCACTTATCTGCGCAGTGAGTGTGT
>JANJYP010018362.1:0-17815 GCA_024605115.1 Rastrelliger brachysoma | reverse complement strand
GAATATTCCATTATTTATATTGAACATTTCTTTACTTTATTATTGGAAACTCAACAATATATTTACTAAATGAATACTTGTCTTCTTACCTAAGTCCTGATAAGACAGAATATGAGCAAAATTTGATTCCTCCAAATTCCTCCATTGGTTAACATTATATTACATTTTTAACCCTTCCGACTACTGTTCATGGTCAGATTTGACCCATTTTTATATCCACGAGCCTTGAAAATACTTGGTCTCCACTCTTCATGTTTAATAGATTATATTTTTTAATATTGCTCATGTTTTATGTGACATTGGACCATGGTTAAAGTGCTTGTAGCTCTGTTAAGCTTTGATAAAACCTTTAGCTTTTTTTAGCTTTAGGGTAAAGCTGTTTAAGACATTTCATCTTTAATTGAATTCCACCGTTTCCTCCTCCAACAGGGCGGCACTGTCGGTTTCCCTCCTCCCCCTCCTCCCGGCGCCCCGGTGGCTCCGCCTCCGCCACCGATGATGGGCGGCTACCCTCCGCCCCCTCCTCCCCTACCGTTCAGCTGCCCGCCTCCGCCGCCGCCTCCTCCCCCACCAGGCGCCCCGCCTCCTCCTCCTGGAGCCCCTCCCATGTTCGGAGCCCCGCCTCCTCCCATTCCCTCTTCTTTCAACTCAGCATCCACGCTGCGCTCCAAGTCCATCCCTCAGCCTTCACATCCTCTCAAGTCCTTCAACTGGGCTAAACTAGGAGAGGTGAGAGAGGAGTGTCAATAAAATATCACAACATTCTCAAATATACTTAATTTTGCCATGATTTTATTTAAATACATGATGTTAACCCCTTCTTTCCCTCCACCCTTCGGTAGAATATGATCAATGGCACCATCTGGAATGACATTGACGACCTGAAAGCTTTCAAGATCCTCGACCTCAAGGATATAGAGAAGATGTTTTCAGCTTATCAGAGACAGCAGGTTTGGATTTGCTGGACAGTGGATTACACGATTATAAGGATTGCAATTGTGTGTGTGTGTGTGTGTGTGTGTGTGTACGATGTTTACCATCGTGCGTGTATGCTTGTTTGTGTTAGCTAACGTTAAACGCACAAAAATAGACAGTCATTGTGCGCCTGTAATAACTTCCATTTGAAGTGTGAATTTGGCCTTGATTATTTAACTTGTGTGTATTAGTTAGAGAGAGAGTGTGTGTGTGTCTGTGTGAATATGTCTGTGTTATGGACTGAGGGGTGAGATGTTTTAAGAGGACTCGTGACAGCGCCAAGGGTCCGGCTCCAGGCTAACATGAGCAGCTGTTCACTGCTGAATGCCCTATTGTAGAGATGCCACAGAGCTCAAGCTTTTTTTTTTTTTGTTGCCCTAGAATTCTTTTATAGAGCATTTCGTGTGAGAGTAGCTGGGGCAACTGTGAACCGGGATCCTCACGGGCTCATGGATACACCATAACAGAGGAAACAGTCAATACCACTCAAGTCACAAGGAGTCACGACACAGGAAACTTTTCACTGGAACTAGCGTGCTCAAATAAAGAGGCAATTGACTACACCGTGTTGAACTAGGGGTTAACTAATAGGATAATTGCAGTATGTGCGCCTTTGGGGCAATACCATACAGTATGTAGCAATTACTTTCCCTCACTACAAACTAATTACACACCACTTGTCATGTGATAATATTGACTGCAATTGCATAAATTGATATATTTCCCCTGCCTCAAATGGGTTTAAGTGGAATGTTAATAGGCTCTAATTAGTTTCTGGTAATCACGGTTTAAAGCAAGGTCTCAGTGGAAGAGCGACGTGTAAACTCTACAGAGGCATTACCATTGTTAAATTCCTTTCTAATGCATTTTTTTTACCGCCACGCTTAAAAGCCTTTTGACAGCTAAAAGCGCAACGTCTCCTCGCAGGCTTTTATTAAAGAGTAATGGGTCGTTTGAGGTTGTAGCTGACAGTGATTTAGTGTGGGCATTTATTTATATAGGGCAGGTTTTTATTGGCACAAGCTAACGGTTAAATGTAGATCTCTATGGACGTAGCCACATAAAAAAAACCCCAGCGTCTGACAACTTTGGTTCCATTTGGCAAGAGCGAGATTCAATTCAACTGGACAATATTGTAATGTTTATACATGGCATAATTGCTTCTTTTTTTTTTTTTTTTTTTTTTTTTGAAAGCTCGTCGTTTGTTTACATTTGCCCTCTGTAGGATTAGTTACTTTTCCACACTCATTTTTCATGGTCTTGTTTTTCCATGTCAAAACGAATGGTAGATGCAATCAAAATAATACATTAAAAAAAACATGACATCTTTAAGAATAATCAAAGCAAAGCAGAGTAGAAAAATAAGTTCTTTTCAATGCAACATAGGCACATTTCTAGGCACCAACACAGATTTCATGAGCCCCTGATGACTTTCGACCAGTACATTGGCTTCTCGGCTTCAGCTTCTAGTGTGCATAGTTGTAGTTCTTTTTGCTCTAGCCACCACTTTTTTCTCTGCTTGAAGTGCTAATCTTTGCATGTGTTTTCAATTTTTATTTATTTTTTATTTTTTTGGTCTCTCTGCACTTCTCCGACTGCCTGGGCAGGACCTGCTCACTAACCAATCCTTCAAACAGGTGAGTTCAAGGTTCTTCCAGCCTCTTTTACAACACAGTCACCTACCTTCATTGCACTTTCATCTCCTTCTCTTCTGCTATGCTGCAGCCAGCCAGCAAAGAGAGTCATTTTTTTTTTATCATGAAAATGCATATTTGTTAATGTGAAATGTAATAACTGTGTTATATAACTTGTAATACATGTCATTTAAAAGGTGTTGCTCATAAAGATTAACCCATAGGGAATTATCTCAAAGTCTGTCACATTGTGTTTCGACTTATTGTACAATAACGTAACAATCAACATCATCATGTCTATATATTGACTTATCATATGAAACATGGTCATGACCTTGTGTTTTTACCTTAACATTGCCACACTCCACACTAACTTTATTATATCAGTAGTATAAAATAATCTTCAAATGGCAATAATATTGTTTATCGCGATAATTTCTGAAACAATATATTGTTGAATAAAAATAGTTATCGTGACCATGACAGGCTTAATTAGGCATCACCCAACTCTGCAACTTTCCTCAGCTCTCTAGAGCCCCTTGTTAGCATCTTTGCATTGTTATTATTTTTTGAGTGCTTCAGCCCCCAACTAGCAATTAGTTGGTTAACATAGTGGAATATTTTACAACTTAAGTGTCCCATGTTTCCATCAGGAGTTGGATCAAACCAAAAAAGAACTTAAAGTAGGGTAGAATACTTTCAGGTCCCTAGAAACATTCCAAAATGTGTTCGCCAACCTGTTCAATATAGTAACTTTATAAGGTGGTAACATGTTCATGATATATGTTCAACTTGTTTCACTGCCCCAAGTGGTTAATAAAGTCAATTATTGCAGGTTTAAACATATTATTTTCCAATCTGTATGAATAAAAGTGAAGAATATATAGCAAATCATTAAAGGTATATAGCTGGTTGGCTTGAGGTTTTGTAGACGTTTTCCAAAAAAGCCCAGATGTAAATGCAGCATTAATCTCAATCATCATTACCTTATTTCTTATTATCATTCCCATTTCCATCTTAGTTATTGAGTTGACTGCCATCATCATGTTTCATTGCTTCAGTCGTCATAATTCATCATGATGTGAGTGGGAGAAGCCTGGGTTTAAGTGCAGCTACTTACATATTGGAAAAGACTTCAAAACCATGTTGCTTTCACACAAAAGAAGTAAAAAAAAAAAAAGAGAGAGAGAGTTCAAACACCTGACCGCATTTTGATCGCCGCCACTTAATAACGCTCATAAAAGATGAAGGGGATAGTCTTCAGTTGCATTGGCTTGAGCGAACACGCTGTACACAAGCTGGCAAATTTCGCCTTCAGCGCGTGGGCACAGAGGGCTTTGGCAGACCCAATGAATGGGAGTTGTCCCCCCCCTCTGCACCACCACCACCACCACCTCCCCAACCATAACCCTGTGCCAACCTCAGTCCTCTGCCAGGCACCGTAGGTCAACGCGGGCATGGAAAAACGACACTTTCTTTACAAGCCGCATCTGTTTTACATACGTCATAGCCAGTAACCTCAAAAAAGGCCGTTTTTCTGGCAAGCAGGAAACTGGCTCGGACCATAAATAGAATGTGTTTAACATTCAGCCCCAACCATTTTTTTTCTCAGACATGTATTCTTTCCCCATGTGGATTTTTTTTAATACTACATTTGTGTGAAGCTTACAAAAATATGTGACTCGCCTGAACCCAGTTTTTGAACGGCGTTTCCTGTTCCTCTGAGAGGTTTATAGCCCTGCCTGCATTGTGTGTTTTTTTTTTTTGCAGCAGTGACTCACCAAAAAAAGATTTCCTCTCTCTAAGTCCTGCTTTAGATTTGCAGCTTTTTACTGATATGATTTTGTGACATTTTGTAAAATTTACTTGTTTTTTTCCTCTCAGTGTGTTTTTATACACATTCCTCCATTCAGTCCAATGTTTATCATTTTTAATGAAATGTGCATTACAGCCTCTCAGAAATGATGCATGACACCTGTCATACGCAGTTACTGACTGCAAAAGCAGGTCAGTGATCTTGACCGGGGGCCAGCTAAAGTATTTGGCTGCAGTGCAACCTTTTGTTCTGAGCTTGATAGTGGCGGCGATCGAATTGCAACGACCGACCTCGGTTCTCTTTTAGTTTTTAAAGCTTTTTTAAAAAAATCTGTTCTGAATTAACACATTGTTAAATGCTCAGAAGGGGTCGTGTCATCTCTAAACAAGATAAAGATGTCAAGCAGATGTGAAGACGAGACATCTCACCATTTTGTTTGAGCGCTGTCATAAACGGGACTCAAAAAAAGTTTAATCTATTTCTCTTTTTTCCTGCAGAAAGAGACAGGCTCTATGGATGACATATACGTCAGCACGAGGAAGGTCAAAGAGTTGTCGGTCATCGATGGCCGACGTGCACAAAATTGTGTCATTCTGCTTTCAAAGTACGTGTCCAAAACTACAATGATTAATGATTCTGTGTCATGCCATCAGTTAGCACCTGCTTATTATTAACTGGATCATGATTTTGAAGAGGTTGTCCAAGCACAGGCTATTGAGAAGTGCAGCCTTTGGGTCACTATGTTAATGTTAGTAGTAACACAGTGTGCAGCTGTTTGAGGCAGATGTTTCTCATGTGTGGTACAAGATATTTGTTTTTAATGGATACTAAAGGACAGCTGTTAGTGTAATTAACCTTTTTATATTGATGAAAAAGACTTATTAGGGGGATATTACATGAGGTTTTTTCAAAATTTTTTTCATTTCAAATCAAGGTCAGTAAAGTTACCATAGTTACCATATATGGTTTCTCACTGGTTTAGGGTAAAACATTTGTCATAAAGTCTATATATAACAAACTCATGGTTCTACAACCTCACACAGAGGCATAGAGGCTATTTTAGATGTTTACAGAAGTTAGCAAATATAGTTATTCGCCTGACAAAGGGTTAAATTACCAATGATGTGTTTTTTTTTTTAAAGGAACAACCTATCCACATGACAGATGGAAAACATTCAGTCGAGGATGCATCTCAGGGGTAGTGTTCAGATGCAAACAATTAAGGTTTTTATCTACTTTTAAAAGCTCAATGGTTGTCAAGACTGTATAATATATATACAACCATATAAAATCAATTAAGACGCGTCAAATTGACTCCCACACCACCCTCCGCCACTCCTAAGTGGCTTTGACTCCCACTCCAACTGAAGTGGAATCCATTGTCATTATTTAAGACCCACGCAACAATATGGTGACCATTTGTACGCCTCCAAAACCCTTTAGAGAGTCTAAACTCTAACCCCCCTCCTTTCTTTACAGATCAATAAACAGGCTTCCTGAGGCCTTCCTCTGTCTCTGACAAAACTGCAGCACAGTCCCTGAACTCACTTTCGTGTCAATAGCAAATGACCCAGGGGTACGAACTAGACCCAAATGGGGTCAGAAGTTGGTCAATAAGGCTTTGATGCACAGACTAACAATGCTGTTATTGATCCCAGTCCCGGCACACTTAACACTGATCAGATGCACCAAAAACAGCTGGCGGTGCTCCCGGGTCTGACACCGGTCCAGACCACAGATATTTTAGTATCACGCTCTGTAACGCTGGACCAAGTTTGCGTATTATTATGTGTTAGTTCATTAAAGAATCCTCTAAAAAGCAACATGTTAAACTCATAAGAACAATGCTTTTTTTTTAAAGATTTTTTTTTTTTGGAACAGACGCCTTTATTGTAAAGTATGCAGACAGGAAATGGGATAGAGGGGGGGGGAAGTGGAAAACATGTGGGAAAAGACTCTCTGGCCGGGATTTGAACTGGAGTCTCCCGCTCAAGAGCAATGCTCCATATGACCTACGTTCTAACCACCACACTACCAAGCGAGCCAGATCAATGCTTTTTATCCAGAATGCAGCAAACGTTATGTAGCGATCATATTATTCACTAAAAAATGTCGTTCTTTTCTCCATCTAGGTTAAAAATGAGCAATGAAGAGATCAAGAGGGCGATCCTAGAGATGGATGAGAGAGAAGAGTTAGCCAAAGATATGTTGGAGCAGGTAAGTTCAGATCCATGTTTGACAGACGTGCAGCAGCATAGCAGCAAGGCTCATTAAGTCTGTTACAGCTGATCGGCTAAGTAAAAACGGCACATATGGATTTGATTGACAGGGCTAGATTTGCACTTTGCACAGACACGGTGATGTCAGTCATCCTGAGGAGGAAACAGGAAGTATATAAACACAAATGTTCAAATGGTTTTCTTCTATGTTATTTTTGCCATTTTTGTACGACATGAATCAGAATCAATAGAAGGAATTTGCCTCTGGTTTTCAGTAACTTTTAATATATTTACATGCAGAATAATCCAGATACAGACATACAGCTAAACCAATATCTGCTAAATTAAACATACAGCTATTATATTCAGACATACTTTTAAATATATACTTGGTATTTAATACTACTTAATATATATACTTTTAATAGAATTTTTTAATTTTTTTAATTTTTTCGCGTTTTATTTTTAACTCTTACTAACTTTCTCTTATCCTCCTTTATTTTTATTCATTTATTATTTTTTATAATTAATGAATACAAATATTTTTTTCTTTCTTATATTTTTTTTGTTCTTTTTCTTTATGTCATCCTCAGTCTACACTTGTTCTGTCTTATTATCAGCTTGTCAATCAACCATGAAGCACTTTGATCTACATTAACCTGGTACAAGTAGTCTATGGTAGTGCTATGCAATAAATAGACTACATAAAATATACAAATAAAAAAGCAAACACTCTGGAAAATGTAGATGTATATTTTGGTTTGCTCCTTTGACATCTTGGGTTAAAACTGTCCATGTGTCTTTTGCAGCTGCTGAAATTCATCCCAGAGAAAAGTGACATTGATCTCTTGGAGGAGCATAAACATGAGCTGGAGCGCATGGCCCGGGCTGATCGCTTCCTCTTTGAAATGAGCAGGTACATAAAACCTACTGTAAACAACTTTTTTACGACACGGGCGTGCTAGGTGTCAGATTTTTTGTCGTTTTATGTGCGGGATGCTTTTGATCACAGCCAAATCATCTGTTTAAATTGTCAAGTACGGTTAATGAGTGATTTTTTTTAAATTTATTTTTTATAGCTGACTAATTCCTGTGAGATCTAACAGTGGTGACATGTTTGCATAGCGCGTTATTTGACATCAGAAATGGAAAGTTTCCAAAAAAGTGCCAACAATGAATGCATCAGCAGGTCATCTCAGGATAGCTTCTACAATATATATATAAAAAAAGAAGTGCAGTCACTGTTCAAAAAGAATGAGCTTATGAAGCAGTGGGGGGAGGCCGGGATAAAGAAGGAGCCTCAGACGTAGGAGGTGATTCATCATTTAGCTGAGAAAAGACGTCCTGGCTGCCCTTTGAAGACTCCGATCGCAGCAGAGAGCACAGAGAGACATCTTAAATCATTTTTTTTCTGCATCTTATCCTTTTTCTAAGAATCTGTTCTGTTTATACAAGATAATTAAACCTTTTCATTTCCTTTTGTGAAATATTATCCTGGTCCATTTTCTTTCATTTTGACGGCGTGTCCTTTGGTCTGACGAATATGTACACGATTCAGTTATCCCCCCGCCCCACCCTTTTTTTTTTTTTTTTTTTTTTTTAAATATCCCTCGTCCTTCTTTGAAATTCACACTCCCTCCCCCTCTGTGAACTTTTTTGGGCAGGTTTAACATACTCATTTGTCAACTCTCCAACTTGATGGGAGCCTATTACACATGATAAAAAAAGACTTTCGGGCCAGTTTTTAGACGATTGGGTGACTTCCAGCTTTTTAAATTACACTCCCTGGAGACAAATGTAACTCACCTCCCTATTTTTTTTTTTGTTTTATTCTCCTACTTCTTTCCCTTTCATCAGAATTGACCACTACCAACAGAGACTCCAGGCTCTGTTCTTTAAGAAGAAGTTTGCAGAGCGTCTAGCTGAAACCAAGCCCAAGGTGGAAGGTAAGGACAAAACACACACACACACACACACACACACACACACACACACACACACACACACACACACACACACACACACACACAGTATTAGTCAGTATTTTTTATTGATCAACAAATAACACAAAAAGACTAAAAAACACCAATGTATATAATTGCACTCATACTCTACATCTGCACCTCTCAGCTATAGCACATGTGCTTAATTTCAGTGTCATTCAAATGCTGTGTCATGCATTTATCATATAAGTAGCTGAAATATTAACTATCATTGTTCAGAACTGTCCTAAAACAATGCACTTATTATGTGTCTTAAACCACTGTTACATACAAATGAGGCAGCGCATTCAATTCAAAATCTCCAACATGTTTTTTTTTAATTTTTTTATTGTGTACTGCTTTTGATATGAGTGTATACAGTTACACGCCTGGAGGCAAAAACATGTGTTCCAGATACTAAAAATGTCATCAGCTCCCAACACTTTGACCAATGCCTTTCACAATACCCTGTGAAATCCCCTCTATGTGTTCAATGTTCGAGTGTGAGAGCCTTCGCTGTAGTTTTTCCCTACGAGCAGTCTTCCAGGTTACCAGGGAGGCTGTTTTGGAAAGCTGGCCCGCGTTGAGAGGGAAGAACCTCTCTCGTAAACACTGCAGCTCAGTTCAAAGACTGTAGGAAAAAAAAAAAAAAAGCGCCTTTCAATTAGGTTCATAGACGTGTGTTTGTGTGCACGTGTGAGCGCGAGGATGCGTCATGACTGAGCTGTCATAATGTGTGTATAAGCCAGACCTACTTGAAAGACACATCTCTGTTGACCTAAATGTCTTTTGAGCTTTGATGAGAACATCGTATTATTTGTGCCAGAGCTGTTTTATTTTTGGCAACTGCTGACTGACAGTTTTGCCCCGGTTTGTGTGTGTGTGCGCTGCGGCAGTTTTGTCAGACAGTACTCTGTTTAATTAGTCTCAAAACACATGCGTGTAAAAATCAGGTGAGGGCACATGATATAAGAGCGCAGAGCATTATCTGCGAATCCAGTCCTGTGAGGATGGGGCTGTGATGAGTTGTGAACTCAACCCTCCTGACGTGCTACCAACTGTTAAACACTTGCTTCCTCATTAAGTTGACTTTTGAGACTTTAGAGAATGGGATGGAATAGACACAGGCTGATATTTCCCCTCCTTTGATTAGTCACTTAGAATACTGACTTTGACATGAGCTTTAATTGGCTATTTGGTTTGATCACTGGCACAGCGGAAGACAGTAAACGCCTAATAGAATAACCTGCAGTCACATACAAGACAAGATATAGTAGTAGACCTGTCGCAATAATTATCGACTTATATTACAATGACGTAATTATCAACATCATCATGTCTCTATGGACTTATTGTATGATACATGGATATGACCTTGATCTTAAATAGCAGCCATTAGTTTCACTTGCTTTTAGTCCAGTATGAGAATCAACTTGTAGAGAATTGAAACATGTTTGCGTTTATAAAGTATTTAAGTTATATTGTCATGCAGTTGTCATTTGAGATTAAAAGGTAAAAAATAGAAGCAGCTGTATTGATGAAAGTAGACTAGATGCTAAATATTAGCATGCTAACACCCTAATGAAATGTTTACCCTGTTCTTTACTATGTTCATCATATTTCTTAAGCATGTTAGCATGCTAATATTTGTAAGGCTGCCACAATAATTACATTTTTTGACTTCTTATGAAACACAGACATGACTTTTATTTTTTTTTTTAAATCTCAATATTGCCACACTTCACATTAGCAGCTAATAGGCTATTTATGTCATACAGTTGTCATTTGAGATCATTTAAACAGAGATAGATTGACACAGTCACAAAAAATTGAAGCAGCCATATTCATGAATCCTTCAAGTAGATGCTACAGATTAGCATGCTACAGTAACACACTAATGTTCTTTACTATGTTCACCATCTTTATTAAATTAAAGGTAAAGAACTCTGTCCTCAATCGTCAACCCTGCCACCCCTTTACATTATTATACTAGGCTATTATATTATCATTATATCAGTGGTATAAAATGATCTTCAAATGACAATAATAAAAGGAGTCATGTTAGGTGTTAGAGTGGTGCGGCAAAGGAGTTAAGGTGATGTAGGGTTCTGGGCTAATTTCAGATATGTTGAAAACATAGGAATTAATAGTAGAATATAACGGGATAGTAAAATAATCGTTGTCCTTCACACTCTAATCCAGAAGGTGGCGGTAGCTCACCTAAAAGCTGTTAACAAACCGCAGTTAAACAACATCATAAAAGACATCAGCTACTGTCTGTCCCACCTCTTTAAAGCCTCAAAAGCAGTCGAATAGGTCGAGTTGTTGCAATTCATCCATCCCAGCTTCTCACATACACACGCTTGTTTGTTTGTTTTTTGTTTTTTAACATGCGCTGGCTTCAAGACTAATTAAATACTAAACATAGTCGATCCATTATAGTCCAAGATCAAATGAAAAGTATCTTCTGACATGAATTACTGGCCAGCAGAAATGGAAAAGAGAGTATGGAGCGGAGGCATAATCCTACGAGTTCAAGTATTGATTCAAGCCTGCACTAACTTTGTTGTTGGATCCAAATGTTCCCCAAACCGCAAAGGCTCATCGTTGCCCATAATAAAGTTCTCATCCCCTTTTATTATTCATGTTACTTACTTGTCATATACTCTAGATGAGACTACATTGCCCTGGACCACCCAGCATGTTCAATAGCAGCATTTTCAGGAGACGTTGCAATGTGCTGCCAGGCTTTTTCTTGCATCCAGCAGAACACTGTCAGCACAGCCAGAAGAATGGTTCCCATGATGTATCGTAGCAGAAAGAACTGTAACAATAACAATATGGATTTTCTTAATGATTTTCACATTCACACTGAGGTTTCCTCCTCGGAGAGAAAGAGAGAGAAGGAGAGAGAGAGAGAGAGAGAGAGAGAGAGAGGGAAGCACCTGCACTCTGCCAGAGAGGACTGTTCTCCAGGGGAAAGAAACGGACGGCATGGGGGTTGTGTTTGGAATATTCCCTTTTCTCCCTGCTGTTTTATGGATGGGTGGAAGAACTTGATGGGTTTCCCCACCGAGCTGCCCAGTTGTTGCGAGGAGTATTGATCAATCATGATGATGGATGTTAGAAATGAAGGAAAGGATGAGAACCCTTCGAAGGCCATGTAGAGTTTGAGTCTTTAGTTCAGCATGTGGCGTCTGTTAGGGGGTTGAGTAGGGAAACAGAAATGGGGGAGGGGTAGTTCATTATGTAATATAAAAAACAAAAGGTTAAGTGATACACTACTCAAAGTGCACACATACTGTATCAATCACCTACGATATGATCTCTCCAGCTGCTTCTCTCTCTCTCTCTCTCTCTCTCTCTCATTTCTTTTTTTTTCCTCCGTGTTCTTTTCTCTCCAGCCATCCTGAACGCATCCAGGGAGGTGGTTCGGAGCAAGAGGCTGACTCAGATGCTGGAGGTGGTGTTGGCCTTCGGTAACTTTATGAACAAGGGCCAGAGGGGCAACGCCTACGGCTTCAAAGTCTCCAGCCTCAACAAGATCGCAGACACTAAGTCCAGCATAGACAGGTGGGGCAGCAGGGACAGGAAGCGGAGGTCCTACGTATTAACTCTTAGCAGATGATTGATGAAGTCTGTATTACAAATCAAACCTCCTCAAAGTCAGATCCAATGAAATACACACATTTTAAAGACGTACTAGTGGAATCATGCATATGGTTAGATCTTTCAAAAGTCTGTTGTAGATTACTGTTCATACATCTGTTTAGAAATTATACTAAAAATAAATGACCCCAGAACTTCATGTTGACACATAATAAGCAACCTTTTTTTTTTTTTTGGTCAGTGTCAGAAGTAATACAGCTGATTGTTGTCCTTGTTGCCATGGTTACAGTGCTAGTCGCATGATTTTTCCTAACCTAGACGTTACTTCTTTTCTCCATGGGACAATATTACACTTCCTCTATGCATCACCCAAAAGCATAATGGGAAGTGTAATGCCAAAACGGAAATTATAATCATCACAAATGGAAGAAAAAGAAACACTGACCTTCTCCTCTGTCTATTCATATACACATTTATAGTTCCTTTTTTTTTTTTAAGTCTTTTTGACGTGTAAGGAGGATACTCGAATATCAAATTGAATAAAACACCTTTTTTTTTAACCCTTACATATTCTTTACACAAATTTATATTCACAAATTCCCCATTAGTTATTAATAAATGAATGAAGCTGTCAGTTTATATATGGAGAAAAAAAGACTAGTCAGAGTAGAAAGGGTAAAATTTTTGCTTAAATTTGCGTATACAAACATGTGTATCAGTGTTTTTATGATGATTTTATGATTTTTTTGTATATTTGAGGTCACATTAGGAAAAATCCCCTTAAAAGAAATGTGTATTTTTTGTAGCTTTTGAATGTCAAAATGGGTCAAATTTGACCTTGAACAGTGTGTAAGGGTTAATAAAATATGTCGTAGAAAACGTGTTAAATGATACAAGCTGACATGTAAAACAACGGCATCTCTAAATCAGCTATCCCAGCTAAAACATAGTGATTCAACATCCCAGGTTTAAAGGGTTAAAGATGCCCCTTCGCTGTTTTAAGAATTAGCATTTTCTAAATATCTGAAAGTAAGTGTGTACTTGTGATTCAACAGGAGCATCACCATGTTGCACTACCTGATCATGATCTTTGAGAAGAACTACCCCGACACGCTGCACATCCAGAGAGACCTCGGCAGCGTACCAGAGGCCGCGAAAGTCAAGTGGGTAACATTCTTAACATCATGTAAACTCAGCTTGTAGAGACACTTTCACCATATCTGACACAAGAGATTTAAAGTATTGCAGAGTCAACAGCGGTTGGGTAAACATGAAATGCTTTATTAATATCTGGTTTCTTTTTCTTTTCTTTCTTTCTGTCTTTCTTTCTTTTACCAGTTTGTCGGAGTTGGAAAAAGAGGTGCACAGTATCAAAAGTGGACTGAAGGCTCTCGAGGCGGTGAGTTTGTGTCACGTTCCCTCCCATTTGGTTCTTCTCCCGTCTGTAATTATGTGTTTGAGCGCTGCAGAAAGGGACAGCAGGGTGAAGTGTTTAAATGCTGGTAATGTTCCACGCTCACATGGAACGCCAAATGTCACATTTGCAACCACACACAGAAACAAGGGCTTACTGTATGTACGCACACACACATATACACAGGCGCACACACACACACACACACACACACAAAGTTGTCCCTAGGTCACTTTTGGGGACATTACACTTACATTCATTTCCTGGAAACTTATCTTAACTCTAACCATAACCACTACTTGCCTAACCCTAACCTTAACATAACCCTAACCATAACCACTGAACCAGAAATCAGCTTTTTTACCAAATGGAGACACAACTTTTTGTCTTCAATTAGACAAGCTGTCCACAATTAACTGGTCTGAAGTCTGAAATTTGTCCTCAAAAGTAGCCTATGATGAACCACACACACATACACACACGCACACAAACAGAAGCATACACACATTTCACAGAAAGCTTAACCCTTACATACTGTTTATTTGACTTGTTTTTACGTTTAAGAGCTTTAAAAACACCCTATACAAATTTCTTTTGGCTTGACGTATGAAAATGGAAATAAAATGCATCTTTCTTTCAGCCGATACACATTGTTAGATTATCAAATTGACATGTTTACTTAAAAAAAAAAATGCAAAAATCAGCATTCAGGCGTGCTCATATGTTCTCCTGGAGCATAAAATAGTGGTTGTAAATGTCCTTTATTCATAAGATTAAACATACAGGATGCATCAAATATCTATTAATGACTGATAAGTGAATATGAAACATGCATCAGCCTCACAAGTTGATATTTTTTTTCGCTTGATGCTCATATGTCTCTTGCATTATCTTCTATAGGAGCTGCACTACCAGCAGAGCAGGACGAGGGAACGCGGGGACAAATTTGTGGCTGTGATCGGTGACTTCATCACAGTGGCCGGCTTCAGCTTCTCTGAACTGGAGGATCAGCTGAGCGAAGCCAAGGACAAGGTAGTTAACGGCTCAAAGAGCGCTCATAATGTATGTTGACGCTGAATGAGATCATGCTTCTCTAAGTTCATCATATAAGCGCGTGGGCGGCTTGAATGAATCCTTTGCTAGTCGTCCTCGTGTGCCAAGCCCTCGTGTTTCAGACAGATGATGAGGATGACAATGAGGAGGAGGGAGAATCTGTGAATGTTCGTATCTCTTAGTCCAGCGTGATGACTTCAGCAGCGTCGGGGAAACCCAGCACTGAAAGATTACCCTGAAAACCCCTCTTCCCCTCCCCTCTCTCTCTCTCTCTCCCTCTCTCTCTCTCTCTCTCTCTCTCTTTCTTTCTCTCTCGTCTTCTCGTTATGTTTGTCTCTTTGAGTTAGTGTCTTAAAAATCTCCCCTTCTTTGCACAACTGGGACGAATGGCCTTTTGAACCCTGCTGGCTCGCGTATTGATGTATGGTAGGAAGCATGCGAGCTGAAGATATCAGCGGGATTGAGGGAATCCCGAAGGTTTAAAAAAAGAAGACAGTGTTGAAAAGATTTATGTGAACATATTATTTAATTTGCAGGCCTCCGGTGAACCATTGCACATTCAGCATTCTGACGACGACACATTGGACGCTTTTAAATCTCTGTTGCGTGGCGCTTTACTACGAGGCTGGTGTTTTTCTCAAAGTAATTGACATAATGACGCTAAACACCACCAATTGCTTAAATTCTCCAAATGATCAACAGATTGTGAGATGGGAGATGGAGTGAAAGAGAAGAGGAGAGAAGAGAGGAGGAAAGGCCCTTGGGTTTTCACGTTAGAGACTCCCTTCTACTTAATTATTTGTGTAAGGAAGAGGTCGGTAAAAAAAAAAAACGGAGGGAACACAGGCCAGCAGGGACGTCAAGGGAAAAGAACGGGAGGAGCAGGGCACCGGTTAAAAGTTAGAGAAAACAAAAGAACCTGTGTTCACCGGTCCAGACTCTAAACATACACTTTTCCTAACATGACTGTGTGTCCCTCTGTCTGTCTCTGTGTGTGTGTGTGTGTGTGTGTGTGTGTGTGTGTGTGTGTGTGTGTGTGTGTGTGTGTGTGGTAAGTGGGTAGTCTGACGCATTAAGTCAAAGCTTGTCAAAACTCCTTGACGTGCCATTAGGTTTCCATTGGAATACAAATATGGAAGCGTGGGTGTGCGGTCGCTGTTTCGGACTTAAGAAGGTAGAAGAGGATGACTAAACCCGAGCAGGCCGTCCACTGAGGGTCATAAGAGCTCCATAGCAACAGATGTATGTGTATGTGTGTGTCTGTAATAGAAACATACATACACACACACACACACACACACACACACACACACACACACACACACACACACACACACACACCCTCAACAGACACTACTACATACATTACAAAGGATTACAGTCGTTCGGGGTCATGTGGGTTATTGGGACAGAGGTTTCCAGAGGAGAGAAGGGATTTTTCTTCTTATCCACAGAGATTGGTCGGGCTTTATACTTAACGTGTCGCCATGCACACCCACACAACCGACATGTTCACAAACAATACACGATTCAGTCTATATCCAAGAACCTTTTTTAAAAACAGAAATAAAAAAATTAAAAAAAGGGAGTGTTTCAAGATACTCCATCGCCACATGTGCTGTAGAAGGGGAAACACTAAAGATAAAATGAATTATGAACACTAGCGCTAAATGTGGCATAAAAAATGCAGGTCCAAGCAGTAATTTGGATAATAAAACACCCGTTAGTAGATGGGTTGGAACGTTAAAAATAGTACTTAGGTGTATCGTCAATCTGCCTTTATCTGAACGCTCTTCAAGTCACTCTTTCAACGTTCGTACAAGCGCACCCACTGTCTTAGCACATTTTTAGCTCATTTGCTTCAAATGATGTATATTTCACATTAGCGCCAACCATAAGTCAATCCAAAGCAAGCTTGAAGTGTTGTTTGCCCTTAAGTGATTTCTCTAATGTGTTTTCCTACCTAACTAGCAGCTATTAGCTTGACTTGTTTTCAGTACAGCATGAGAATCAACTTGTAGCGACTTGAAACATATCGTGTAAGCGTTTATCAGTTTAGGAAGTTGTCATTTGAGATTCATTAAAAAAGTAGATAGATTTACACAACAGTTCAAATCTACATATAACAGTCACAAAAAAATAAGTAAATAGAAGCAGCCCTATTGATAAATCCTAAACATTAGCATGCTAATGAAGTATTTATCCTGTTTTTCACTATGTTCACCACCTTTCATTAGCTAGAATGCTAATGTTTTAGGCCTGTCACAATAAGTATATTATCAATTTCATATGATACATAGGCATGAGCTTGAGTATTGCCTCACTTCACATTAGCTAAGAGGCTATTCATGTCATATTGGCTAAGCTAGTAGTGACCAGGCCTATAATTCTTGACATTTGTAGCTCAAACAATTTTCAGAATTAAGAGAACAGGTATAGAAATTAAGTTCATGTAGATTTCTGCATGTTTTAGTGCAGATGGAACTGAGCTGGCAAGTAAAGAAAGCAGCAACAAGAAAAGGATAAAAAAAAAAAGTGTGGCAGCATAATATAAAAGGGATAGGTGAAAAGGATAGGTAATGAGATAGAGGGAATGAGAATGTCAACTTTGAGCATAGTGGGCCGATCGACATTGGCTCTCCTTGATTACAATTAAAAACTTGTTGGCTTGTGCAAATGTAACATGTGAGTTGCAGTAAATTGGCTAAAACATGGNGTAGGTGAAAAGGATAGGTAATGAGATAGAGGGAATGAGAATGTCAACTTTGAGCATAGTGGGCCGATCGACATTGGCTCTCCTTGATTACAATTACAAACTTGTTGGCTTGTGCAAATGTAACGTGAGTTGCAGTAAATTGGCTAAAACGTGGAAAAAAAATCTACTGTGGTGCATTTAAAAGTCAATAGTTGGATTTTCACAGGATGTCTAACCATGGGCTTGGTTCTGAATGTTGTGTGCAGCTAACAGCATCAAAGCTAATAAAGTAACGCAGCTTTAAAAAAAAAAAAAAGAAATACATTTTGATCCTTTTAAAACTGGAGCATCTGACATAAGCTCTTTAGAAACAGCACTTACAATTACAGTTACGTCCCCCCTGCACATATACACACAA
>JANJYP010018357.1:0-14976 GCA_024605115.1 Rastrelliger brachysoma | reverse complement strand
ATATATATATATATATATATATATATATATATATAGCTATTAAAAAAAAACTTCAGATAAGTTGAATTGGAATATTCTCACCCTAATAGCAGAATTTTTTGTTTGTGGAAAAAGCTTTTTTGCAGGACATTTTTGCAGTGTTGCTCACCTAAATTTTCATTCCTCCTTAATTTTTAATACATGATGTGGCACTATTTCTTTTCAAACTAAGCTCAGGGAAAATGTGAGTGTTCTCAATATGCAGATAGAGGCCAAGAGAGGTGTCTCCTGCCACGTCTGCTGTCCTGTCCTTGTTTGACCGTTCTTGCATGATGTCTACCGAAATGTTTTCAGCAGCGATCCCTGCACTAAGTATATCATTTCATTGTACTGTACACTGACTGCCAAAGCAACAGTATTGGATAGTACTCTGTGCAGGTGATAGTAAAGTTTTGATTCCCACAATCCTGGCCTCTGTGGACAGAATTTATTTAGCATATAATCTTGTGAGCTTCTCAGTCTTAAAATAACATTATTTTTATGTTACTCTAATAACTTTTTATACCACTGTTCCATCACACTGTTTTTAGTGATGGAGCAGGTGTAGATAGGAGTGTTGGTCTATATATAAGATGAGCTCAGCAGCTGTTAAAGAGCAGGAGTTTGCCTTGAAATATGATGTTCACACACACACACACACACACACACACACACACACACACACACACACACACACACACACACACACACACACACACACACAGACACACACACACACACACACATACAAGCAAGCACACACGCACACATTGAACCCAGTGCATCTATGACAACATTTAAAAAACTCCCTTATATTAAACTACTTAGGGCCACTTGTTCAAAAAGAATAAAACCACAGCTGTTTTATGAGATGTGCTGTGTCATTTGTGCTTGGCAATCCCCCCTTATATTTTGAGATATTTTATAGCCGTCTCAAACCCTCGGCTTTCGTTAATGTGTGTTAATGTCAGGAGAAGAAAACCCATTTCGTAAAACTTTATGAGTCTGTCACTTCTCATGACAACGAGGTTTTATCCAGACGAAATTCTGGAAAAAGCTCTGAGGTGATGTCACCTGCCCCCACCCACGACTGGACGCTTACTCTTTTGTTCCACTCACTGGCCAGAGAACCAGTGTGTGTGTGTGCGTGTATGTATGTGAGAGAGAGCATGTACTGTATACAAACAAATGGTTCTTTCAGTGTTGCCCCTCCCTCAGTTTAGGATGACATCATAGTGTTTTTTGAGTTTCAAGTTGACTGGGCGGTCAAAAGTAGTTCTGTGGAACTTATTTGAGTTATTTTGTCATATATCTGAATCAGCTGTCTCCAACATGTGTGAGACTTTTCCTGATTTGATTGCTCATACACATCACACAGCAGGGAGTGAGTTAAACAACCACCAAAAAACACTGTTCTGTGGTCTGTGTGCGTGTTTGTGTGTGTGTTCTACACACATGCATGGAGGGAGTGGTGATTAAAGGCTTTGCTTCAGCCAGTGTAAATGCCAACTACAGTAAATTTCTAAGGCTTCCGACCCTGCCAGATCTCAGGGAATAAAAGCTGCTCTTTGTCAGTTTTGTCCCTGATTCACTCTGCATGTTTCCATTCTGCTCTTCACCAGTTCAGTGTCTTGTCAGACACTTTTTTCAAAGGAACATTGTTTAATTCTCAGCAATGGAAAACACATTTACTCCTAAAGTTTCAGAGCCTTACACTCACATTGTGTTTGTGTTACTATGGTTTATTTGATAGGAAAACATATCACTATTGCACATCAGTTGTCAAAAACATAAAGAAGTCTGACAGTTATACGACAGGCTTACAATTATGTAAGCGCTTTTATTTGTCAGATGTTACAGTTGACAGTCTCACAAAGAATAAGTGTTGGCAGATTTACATTTTTCACTTAAACTTCTTTGGCACAAGATGTCAAAGAAAAGTCTGACAGAGAGATNTTACATTTTTCACTTAAACTTCTTTGGCACAAGATGTCAAAGCAAAGTCTGACAGAGAGATACCAGACGTTTTTATAACTCATATGGTTCAGTGTTTAAGTTTCACATTTTTATGTTTTGTTAGTTTTTGGGGAGGATTTTTGCTTTTATTTAATAGCAAACAAGAAATGAGTGGAAAGATTGATGGATATGACATCCAACAAAGGTCCTCAGGGTATAACCAAGGACACTGTAGTTTTGTGTTATTCACATTATCTACTCAACTGTCTGGATGCTCAGGTTTCATTGATTTTACTGAATACTCTGCATAGTCTTTTTTTCTAACAAGAAACATTCAAAGAAGTGTTAATTAACATGTGAAAAATATCTTGCAGTGTTTAACCACTGTCTATTGCTTTCTCCAGAGAATGATAAGCCTATGAAGGGTCTTCGTCAGGAGGACTTGGTGAACCAGGATCTGATCACAGAGCTGAGGAAAGAGTTCAGCATGACACATGATGACTTCTACATGGTCCTCACAGACACTGACATGAGAGTCAAGGTAAGGACTCATATTTCTAGATAAATTAACCCTCCTTCGTTTATAACCATTGATGCATCCTTTACAACCCTCTATGCGCACTGGTTGGATGTTTAGAAAAGCAAGTGACCCTCATTGATTCATGAACAGGAAATGTCACTTGATCATGTTACATGCACTCAGGTGACCCTCATCGATTCACAAAGTCCTTAAATGTATAGTTCTCCTCTGGTATTTTTTCGTTTTATCATCTGTTTGTAATACAGTGTGCAGAGTTAAATTTGAAAGTTTTGGTTTTTTTTTTTTTTTTGGTAGTTTTGGTCATTGTGAGATCAGACCACCCTTACTTGGTGGGGTTGTCCAGCGTGGCCTTTAGTTTATCATAATGACTTTCACAGTGCACAGTCTGAACATTTTTAAATGACATTTTCCCTTTTTCTGCTGTGCCGCTTATTTCATTTCACTCTTATGAAGTGTTTCTCTGCCTCCTGTTGGGCTTCACCCTATTTAAAGGTTCACCACCCATCTGTCCAAGACTCTCACCTCTTTCTCTTTGAAGATAGTCTTTGCCACTGGCCAATCCTTGTACTGCTGACATACTGCCTTCACTAAAACACTGTTCTAATTCACACGACATGACATTTGCCCAACAGCTGTGTGTGTGTTTGTGTGTGCATATGTGTGTGTTTGTGTGTGTACGTGCCAGAGTAAATCACCAGGTTGTTTTTGGACAAATTCATCAAAGAGGCTAGTGTTCACCCCTCTGCTGACAGAGGCAGAGACAGGGAAGTCTGTGAGCGTCAGAGGATGTGGGTGTGAGTATGAGGCAGAGCGCAGTGGTGAGAGGTGTGAAAGAGCTGGGACAAGCTGTGCAGCAGATTTAGTGTGACCTAAAGTGTGAGAGAGTGTATGTGGCTGGAATAAATTTTATTGCATGTGTTAGATGTTGAGATTGCTTAACATTTCGTAAATTAAATGCGATGTATTATGGTTAACCGATATGTCCTCCATGTGCCCCTTCCCAGAAATTATTATCAGGAATGCTTGAGATGTGGTGAGGGCCACACCACATCTACAAACACGTTCCCAAATATCACTTTACTGGAAACAGTTTCATCACTGTTTGAAGCAGTAGAATTCTATTTTCATATCCTCCGTATCGGTTGCCCCCGCAGACATTTATTCATTCTGTGGCTTCACCACATTTCACATCAGCCTTTAGGTATAGTGTGACTGATTTTTGTTGGGTTCTTTTGTCAGCAATCCTATGAGGTTCCCATTGCTATGAAGGCTGTGTTCGACTACATTGACACCTTCTCATCCCGTATCCGAGAAATGGAACAGCAGAAGAGAGATGGCGTAGTATGTAAGAAAGAGGACAAGCCCCGATCGTTGGAGAACTTCCTCTCCAGGTAGGTTTCTAGTTTCAAATACATGCTAAAATGTATATGGAAATGCCCAAAGTTTACATGCATGAATATTAACATGCTCCTATGATAGCCTCTTCCTGTTCTCTACTATTTCCGCCTGACTTTGGAACCTGGTTGCAGGGATTTGGCCCCCATTCAGCCAGTAGTGTAGGGTTTGCCATTGATGGTTGGCAATAAAACGTGGCTTGCAGTCAGTAGCCACATATTTTGGCTTTACAGTGTATCTTATAACATGCAAGATAGCAAACAACTATAATGTCTGTTATGTGTGTCTCAGAGGAAATATTGGGTGGTCCCATCAGGCTGTTTCCTCTTTCCTCAAACATCTGCTCTTTTGCTCAATAATCAGCTTGACCGCAGTTCACAGTGTTTATACCCACCATTTGTCAGATTGTGGCAGCCTTTTTGTGTGTGTTCAACAGATATTAAAAGTTAACATAAACCCCCTGCCATTCCTCAAGGCTGAATCACTGTAGTGACATATTTTCCCGAGATGTCTAAACCAGACAGGCTGTCTTTTGTTACCATGGAAACCTGCATTTCAGCTCCACAGTGTAGAGATCTGGCAGGTTTTTGACCATAATTCGAGGTTGTCACCCGCTGGCAGTAATGGTATTGGAATATGTTAGTGTACAAGCACAAACTCCTTGTCTTAGTACGGAGCTTTCACCGCTGCACCAAAGTGCCACTTAAATCCAGGCTAAAATTTTCTGTGATTGCAGGTTCCGCTGGAGACGTCGCTTGTTCATCATCTCCGCCCCCAATGATGAGGAGTGGGCCTATCAGCAGCAGCTCTACGCCCTGAACAGCCAGGCCTGCAATCTGGGTGAGTCACCCGAAATAAATCTTCAGTCATTTTTTAACTAACCTGCAAGTTGCGAATTAACCTAGGTCAGGAAAGTCACTCTGTTTTCCTGAGGAAAATATTAGCTCTTTGACTGCTTTGCTTTACAGTGTTCAACAACTTGTCACTAAAGCTGTTCTATCTGCTGTGTAGTTCTACTGTAACCAAATATGGCAATATGACAATGATGAGACTGAACCAAAACAATCAACAAGCAAGCTAGAAAGTCAAAACAATCATTTAAAGGGGACTTATTATGTTCCTTTTCTGCTCCATATCATTATTCTTAGACTCCACAGGAGTAAACCCACAGCCCAAAAAACTCCTTATTTATCATAAGCAGACCCTCATTTCAACCTTTCTCTTAAGAGGCAGTCTCGGCTACTGTCTCTTTAAGGCCCATCTCCTGATGAGCCCACTTTGTTCTGATTGACCAGCTGTCCAAGGCGCAGCTAATCGTGTTAAATCACAAATGATAAAAGCCGCTATTTCCTGTTTTACTGCTTCATATTAAATGACTGTTAAATGATTAAATAAGTTTTATTGTAAAGAATTTATAGGAAATAAAATGTGTTTATGACCGGATTAGTGAAGCTTTATTAGCCACGTTCTTCTTCAATAAAAACTGGTCAACAGAACAACATATGGAGATGTTTGGATGTCTTTGCTCAGCAGATCAGTTAGACATAATTCAGAGATAATAGTACAAGCAGTACACTTCCAACAGGCAAACTACCTATTTTTTACTTTTACTTTGCCATGTTGTGTAATGGAAAACACTCAGAGCGTGCCAGATTGATTTGAGTGTTCCTGGCATGACTCGACACACCTACCCCCAAAACAGTGGAAACATGCCATAATGTTAGTGGAGCATGGCTGTGAACTGCAGTACTTGTGGGCATGCTGTGCGTAGAAGAGATGACCATGTGAAGAAATCTGTCACGAGCTGACATCAACTTGTCTAGAAAGTAGAAAAAAACATTGGAAACCTCATGTTTAGAGCAGTCTAAGCTTTTGCTTAAAGGGATTAATTTTACATATGTTCACCTCATAATTTGAAACTTCGCGCAGGCAGAATTGAGTGATTATCTGAAACTGTATGCTATCCATTGCTATATACTGCAGAAGTCATGTTTGAAAAGTTGTTTTTGTGTTGTTTAAAGTGGCAATCATGAACTAGTAACCTAATAGTGTCACTTTGTGATGTCACAATAGCACAAGAGTACTGAAGAGCGAATCTTTTGCACTAGGTCCTCCTACGCTCCCTGGTGGATCAAACACAGGGTGCTGGAAAACATGTCACTAACTGTGCCATTTGTGATTTAAATACATAGCGGCAAAGTCATCACCGATAGCTGACTCTTAATAATGATAATTTTGCGAATGCGAGCGTTTTTATCTGCAGCTATAGGCTCAGTAACTATTGTGTTTCTTCATTCAGGCAAAAGATAGTGACTTTAAATGAAAATCTTCCAAACTATAACTATATATAAATTGCCTTTAATTTGTATGGCTTCTTTATTGATAAGTGGTAATTCTATCAACCTGGCCAGTTGTATGATGACATTTCTGTTTCTCTTTTATGTCCTTTCTGTGTGTGCTCAGCCAGAGTGGCTCTGTCTGCTCATGCTGACTCTTTGCTCCAAACAATTTCCTGTTGCTGCAGCCAGGAATAAACAAATAACAACAAAAAAAAATCTCTTCCTGGGAAAGACCTACCTGAAAGTGCAGGCCTAAAATCATTTATTAAGTGACCATAGATTGTTTCCTCTTTGTATTTTATCAAATAAATGGATGTTAAGTTGTATGAAAATGTCTTGAATGCACATATTCAACTATGTAGTAGATGTATAGTCTGGTGACTGCATCTGAGCAAAATCTAATCTTTCTTCTGTCTTCCTAGTCATTCCTCTTTGGACTTTTCCACTAAATACAGATTGTTTCATGGTGACCTTAAATGTACCCAAGCATGTGTCCTGACACTGCCTGCCAAAGTATTAGTCAGACCATTTCTGAATATATTAATCACATGGAGAAGTTGATTACAAGCGATGTGTCAGTTTGCTGCATGCCTCCAGATATTATCAGCACATGTCTATGTTTGTGCATAATGCANGTGTGTGTGTGTGTGTGTGTGTGTGTGTGTGTGTGTGTGTGTGTGTGTGTGTGTGTGTGTGTGTGTGTGTGTGTGTGTGCATACAGAGGGATCCCAGATGACAGAACTGGCAAGAACTTTTTCTCTTCTGTCTGGGGCTAACAAGCCCTTCTTGCCTCATAGACAACAGCCTTTTTAGCCCATCATTTAGTCATCTTTTCCATAGTTATTTAAATAATATTACTGTATATTTAAAAAATAGAGTTTTATCTAAACTAACAAATCTCAGCAACCTGTGTCTGACATATTTATATAAGCTAAATGTAAACTTTAAATACCCACGATGAACTCCACCTCTTAGTAAAACCAAATAAATGCTGTCATCAAGAGCCACTCCCCTACTTAAACCTCTTGCCTGAGTCTTGGTTCTTTTCATCGAGCTTCTTTCTCATTGCGCTTACTATATGACTTTGGCTCTTTACTGATTTTTATTAGTGCAAAATATTACTGCCGGCTGGAAAATTTAGAGAGAAAGTTGTAACTAAAAGGTTTATTAATGGTTAGGAGAACCTTGAGGTTGCAAAGTTGTAAAAAAAATCTCTTTTGTATTTACCCTTCTCTTACCTAACAAATTTTTTTTCAGTTCAATCCTTACTGAACCTTTTCTTTATTGTTTCTTTATTACCAACCATCAACTTTGACCAACACTAATCTGAAGACTGTTGTACTGCTCTCTCTAGCTGAAACCTTTCAGATGCCAGCTTCGAGATGAGTAGTTAAAGCACAGGTGATCCAAAAAAAGAAAAAAAAAGATTTGGATTGTTAACATAGTCTTTACCAAAAACTCTTTGGGCAATATCCCTTAAAATAATGAATATAAAATCTGGAAGAGTAGTTGTTATATACACTACACGCACAGTAAGTGATCAAATAGCCATCTGATGAATTAAAGAGTTAAAAAGATGAAGCAGGTGTGGCAGGAAGAAAATATCATGATCAATGGTTTATTATTGAGCTATAAAGAATAATAAGAAATTATTAATCGACCATTTACAAAACTATCATAGCTTACCCAGTAAGCTACAGTAATACAACAGCTGTTTATCATATGAGTGAGTCAGGTGACTGGGAAAAAAATCATATCTTGCTTATCAGCAGACCCAGACCAAGTCTCTGAAGATCGTTTTCTCCTTCATGTGTTGCTCTTGGCTGGGTTGGCACTCAGGGTTGTTCCCTCCCTCCCTGTCCCAGAAAAGCCCTGTCCTGCTGACTGGGCTGAAGGCCTGAGAGGTTTGATCCTTGTATCCAACACTTGGCTTTCACCAAGTAAAGCCAGCATTCTCCTATGTTTAATGTGGGTTTCCTTGCTTCAGAGGAAACAGCTTTTTGGCCGAGCTCACCGGCCTTCCGTATTCTCCCTTTATCTAAAAACCACTGCTTGTGATGGTTCCAATGATCAACAGCCACAGAGGAATCAGTCTAAGCAGAGAGACTAACGGATAAGAAACAGTTGGTCAGCATGTTGCAAATATGGCAGTGTTGTTTGACTTTTGCTGCTATCTCTCTAAGATAATTGCTTTTCTCTAATCCGTGTTCTCTCTGTGGATTCTGTTGCTATGGTGACATAGGTCTGAGGCACATCGCCATTCTGAAGTTGGTCGGTACGGAGCTAGCGGATATGGGTGGAGTATTGGAACTCTACCCTATCAATGGTAAGAACTGTCTTATATAAAGTTATGATGTCTGTAGCAAACATACCTAGCACACACATATACATGTAGTAGTAGTACATCTTTGCCAGGCTGTCATAACTATGCCTACAGTTTACTAGTTTCTTTTCAAAGGACTTTTCCCCCCCTGGAGATACAAGCCAACAATCTTAACCCATATCCAAAACCAGAATCATAATCAATCCAGAAATCCCCCTGCACAGGCCAAAGTTTCTGTATCCACTATTATTCCACCATATGGCAAAGAGAATGTGATTTCTAAGGTCCAGGTATTATTCCACTGTGTCCCAATAGGAATCTCAAACTTGAGTTACTAACAGGGACAGTCTCCACACAGCATTACAGCTGCATAACCATGTGTTCTACTTTGACAGGCACTCTTCATCAAACTTTATTTGGAGAAAAAAGACAGTAGTTGTGCAAGACAGTAAAAATTAGAACTGTTTCCACTGGGCTTAAGTTGTTTAGGTTTCTGCTTTTGGCATTTGAGCTCAGCAAGTGGGGGTATAATAAATGTCAAACAATTCGGCAAAGAAAAACATGAGTGCATTTTTCTGTTGTGAATGTTGTCTTAAATATTTCATTTCTCCATCCAGGGACTGCTACAGTGGAGCGTGAAGGGCTATCAGCCACCCTGGTGAAGGACATGAGGAATTACTTCCAGGTCAGCCCAGAGTACTTCTCCATGTTGTTGGTTGGAAAAGATGGCAATGTTAAGTCCTGGTACCCTTCACCTATGTGGTCCATGGCTATCATCTATGACCTGGTAGACTCTATGCAGCTACGAAGACAGGAGATGGCCATCCAGCAGTCACTTGGCATGCGCTGCCCTGAGGATGAGTATGGCGGCTACGGCTACCATCAACATGGTTACGATCAAGGTTACCAAGATGGCTATCACCAGGGCTACGGCTACTAATGGCTTTATGGGTGTGTGATAACCATGGATGCAAAACCTAACTCCTTCCTCTGCCTTGCAGCTGGTGCTTGGCGCTATCAGTCCTCCTCCTTTGACCCCATAATTTTTCCTACCCATCCTTCACCAGGCAGTTGGCTCAGATGAAGTGAGGTTCTTGAATGTTTTGTAGCACTTAGTGGAAGCCTCAAACTGTTGCTTTCACCTATCCGGTTCTTTAATATATAGCATAGTATGCTGCAAGTAATGGTCATTTGCAAAAGGCTTTAATCAGAGCTGGTTAGTCAGTAAATGTGTAGAGGAGCCTGGAGGTTCAGGGATCAGTTGTGTACTTAGTTTTTTTTTGTTTGTTTGTTTTTTTGCAGTTCAAACTTCAGTGTTTTGCACATTATAGTATCTGTCTCCTTCACTTCACCTTCCAGTTCATCTTCAAGTTATCATCACAAACCTTTTTTTGTAGATAATGAGCTAAAATAAGTCATGTATTTATTGGACATCTGTTGCATTTCAGGTACAGTTATCAATTATTTTATGAGAAGAGGCTGTCACATTATTGCTCTTTTGTAAAGTTTCTTATTTATACTCTATTGTGCTATATGACAAATAAACATTTGTTTAATACCAGTATTGTCCTTTGAGTTGCTTTCAAACCTCACAAAGTTTGACTTGCTCATTGTAAAATTTGAGCTACATCGCCCCCTAATGGAAATACTTTGCTCAACAGTACATTCCAGTGGCCACTGAATAATGAGGACCACTCTTTTGTGTAGCCTATTACTTAAGAGGATGGGTTGTAATACAATACAAATAAAACATAAGTGGCTTTTGCTTTTAACCTCTTCAACCTCATTCATTCATCAGCTGGTTCATTTTTACAAGGAAATGTGTATTCAAGCATTACTAAAATTCACTCAACTTGATTTGGCCTCAGGGTTTACAAATTCAGTGTAAATGGACGTAAAATGTTGCATATAAGAACCAGAATTTTTTTCCACTTGATGTAATGATGTAGCTACCCTTAGATATTTATATTTTATTTAATTTTTACAGTTGTCACCCCTCAATCTCTTTTTTTCTCCCCTTGTGTTCTCAGGTCACCCCCACACATCTGTAGTCTATTTCCTCCCTCACATTTGAGCTTTCTCTCCTACTGCTATTGTTTCATGTGATTTAAAATAAATAATTGTTACTTTTATTTGGACAAAATTAAAACAACTTCATTGCAATTTATTTCGAGCAACTTTAGCATTCATACATGTTTAAATTTTATGGCACAAAAGACAAAATCTTCATAGAACAAAGATGACAAATACTGTATATTCCATCATATTTCACAGTTGTAATGCCACATGACCAAAAGCATATATTCAAGGCTGAGTAAGGACATTGTTGTGCTTTCAGACAGTCACATTAAGGTGGCCTTGTCTGTGTGTGTGTACTTATAGTTCTGGTCTAAATCATGTGAGCAAAAAAAAAAAAAAAAAATGGAGACAACACTTGTGTGTGTACATTTTTGGTAATGTGAAGTTCCATGGTCATTTGTGAAGCTGCAATTAGTAGATTTGTACTGAAGTATTGAATCACCATTTCTTTTACATAGTCCCAACAACAATTTAAAACAGTGTATTGCATGATACAGTTGTTAAATTGGCTTAAACGTGGCTGCTGGTCTTTCAACCTATCCAACCACCTCCCAAAAGTCAAACAGCTGCACTTGTAACATTAATCATGAGAGGAAATTAACCGAAGCCCTTAATGATCCCGAACAGCAAATACTGTGATATAATAATAATTTCCCAGCACATGACAAAACTTTTATACAAACAGGCACATTTCAAAATATACACAAAAGCCTTGGTTGTTTTTTTTGTTTTTGTTTTTTCTTAAGTCATGAGGAAAGTGCAAACATGCCTGACAGCGTTCATCACACAACCTGTAAACAGTATGGCTAACTGTTTTCTTGCTGATGGTCGTTCATATAAATGCTTTGACGGAGCGAGTGTGCTGACAATCCTGCCTCCAGGTGTACGAGTCTATAGAGAAGCTTAATATTAAGCAGAGATGAAGTAGAACCGGAATTTGGCACTACAAAGACTCTTCATCCGATTCACTGTCTGTGTTGGGCTTTGTCAGGAGCTCCAGCTCTTCGCCATCCTACAACAGGATGAAAAACACACGAAAAACATTGGTGGAATCCAGTGGACAAAAAGGTGTTTCTTACAATAATGTCTTGTATCAGCTGTTTTCAGATAGCGGAGGGGAAAATGTAGCGGGGAAACACCTTGTAACAGTGCAGCAGCTGTTAAACAGTGACAGGTTTTTTATTAATGAGCTACAAAAGAAACAAAGATCTGACAATTTCACACATACAACAGAATTTCCCTTTAGCCAGTGCTTTGCTCTAGAACATGAAACTAAAAAACTACCACAAAGTCCCGCTAACTCCACAATAGTGTCCTCATAATTCCCCATAGAGAATCATTCAGTTTAATTGCTTCCTCTTTCAAAATCCAATAGACTACATTGACTAAATGAAATTACATGAGGTAAGGCCTCGGCATGAGCAATGAATGCTGTTTTCATAGCAGGGAATCAGGTTTCTCTCCCCATTGAAGAAATTACATTACAGAGAAACGAGAGCCAAGTTTCCTACTTGGTATTTGTGTGGGAGGACAGGAAGGGGCTTTACATGGGGTTAGCTTAGTGACGTAGTGTTGGAAAAGGAGTGAGTTGGCTTGTTTGCATGACTAGTTAAGATTTTTATGTGGTTTTGCTCCCTACCCCTCTGGACCTCTCGAAAACCTCTCCGTTGATGACCCGCAGTTTTTCCTGCTGAAGGCTGTATTCCGGGTCCTTTGGCCGGCTGGCGTTATAGATAAAGATGGCGAGCAGGACCATTGGAGCCTGGAGGAAGAAGTCCAGGGAGGGGTGGAAGTCGAAGAGGAAAAGGGAGAGGGCGGTAACCAGAACAGTGGTGATCTGGCCAGTCAGCACATGAAACATGTTGTCTCTGAATTTCAAGATGAAGGCCACAGATAATCCGAGAGCAGCTATGGAGAGAGACAGAAGAAAGAGGTTGGGTTAGGTTCACTTAAACTGAACGCGGCTTGTAAGCAATTTTGATACCAATACTTTTTCTTTTCTTTTTTTTTTTACAAGAATCGTGACCAAGATATAAACAAGCTGGACGTTTTACAGCTGGAAAAGAATCTTATCTCTAAGGAAGACAAAGCACATGATGCAAAAACTCTTTCTGAATTGTTCTTTTTTTTTTTTTTTTTTTTTTTTGCACACTTGAAAATGCGACAGGTGCATCGGAGGATAGCAAGACTCCCACACGCTGCCTCGCTTCCTGCTGGAATATACCATGCCAATTATTCAAATCTTCCAAATCTTCCTTTAGTACTTTTGAGGTTAATTTACATATTGTTATTTTCTGTTTGTCATCTCTGTATAGTTTGGGGAAATGGATAGATAATATTTGATGTGGAATAATATCATGAGCTTTATGATGTAGTAAGTTTTCGGAACTTAATAGTCTGATGGTAATGTTTGGCATGCTCTGCTCATTAGTCCGACTGATTTCTATAATCCACTGATTGAATGATCAAGGCAACTTCTATGTATGCTTAAAAGAAAATGCTATTATTCTTACCCATATAGCTGACATGAGTATTTTTTTAAGTTTATATGACATATGTTTATGCTGATCTATGCATTAGACTATACTGTACATCATTGTAATATCATAGGTAAAAGTCTTGGGCAGGATTTTGATGTTCTTTTTCTAAGCTTCAGTGGGTCATTCCAGATGCTTAGACTGAACCAATTAGGGATCAGGTATGAAAACACTCTAATCAGCCCTTTTGGAAAACATCAGAATCTGTTACTCACCAGTGACCAGCACCAAACCCAGGGAGTAGATGTTGTGTCCATGGAGAAGGCCACAGTGGACGGTAAGACCTCGTGCTTCGCTTCCAAGCCCAAGCGTCATACTATTAAATATCACACCAAAGGCATACCTACAACACCACGCAGCACAGAAACCTGTATTAGAAGGGGAGACTCAAATTCATCCTGTGTCTGTTATGTTATTAATTTCATGAACAAGGAGCTGCAGCTCACAGTTTACTGTTCTGAATGAAGATGCTCTCAGTGAGTTGGTCTCCTTCTTTGAGGATCTTCTCATTGTAGATGTTAGCCATGGCAGATATGAAGCACTGAAGGAGGAGCAGGATGTGACCCACACCCAGGGATCGAAGCTTCTGTATTACCGTGTTCCTCCACGCTTGCCCAGGTAGGGACGACACCCACGATTCACTGGCACTAAGGAGAGAGCAAATATACTGTATGAACAAAAGTAAATATAGAACAAAGCAGACTGACGAGAAATGAGCATGTGTTTTCAAAAGGCTGTGCTATGTGGACTGTGTAGTTCAGGTAAGAAGAGCAACTTCATCATAAGTGCCTCTTTATGAGCTTCCAGTGATCTAATATTAACCATCCAATTATTTGCTCTATTAAACTGTTTGCTCAATTAAATGTCAGAATATAGTAAAAAAATACACATAACAGACCATGTTGGAATCCAGTCCAAAGTCTAAAGATCAATTTACTATCAAATGTGACAAGTAGAAGCAGAAACTCTTCACAGTTAAAGAGATGGAACTAATAATATTGATGGCATTTTGTCTGAAAAGTGATTTGAACAGACTAACAGAAGATTAATCAGCAACTATTCATGACAATCAATTATTCATAAATGTAATTTTCATAAGCCCTTCATTTCTCTTCATTCATCACTTATTAATATACTCCTGAGCTCATTATCATGTTACCTGCTGTTCCTCATCTGTTCAAGGAGCTGTGTGTACAGGAGGCAGGAGTTGGAGGGGGTTGAGAGGGGATTAGAGTGGAGACCTGGCACAGCTATGGCGTTTTGGCTACTACCTGATCCCGTCGTCAAAGAAACGATGGACAGAAAGAGGATAACCAGTGATGCCCATTGGACCCAAGACAAGCGTCTCCTGAAGAATGAGGGAAGGCACAGAAATCAACATTTTGTCTGCGGTTAAAATGGAAATGTCAAAGTATCAATAAGCTGTATTCCATTTTTTATGTGTATTAAATGATGAACTAGCACTAATAATAAGTATTTTACCTAACTATTGCTTTTGTTAAGTGTCTAGATAAGTGCATACAATGTCCAAATTTCACTTTGAAACTAAACCGAAACAAAACATCAAACTAAAATGTCAAATCTTATCAATCCACAAAAAAAGGAAATGATGAAGGGAAAGCAACAGCTTGAACATAGCAAATGTGATAAACTCTATCAATCCTCAGGGTCATGACAAAATACACACTATCCTGTTGGAGAACAGAACATTACAGGAGTTGTTGAAGGAGTCACTTACTTCAGAACAATTCTGAAGAGCACAGCTGTGGTCAGGATGACAAAGTTGGA
>JANJYP010018342.1:0-15537 GCA_024605115.1 Rastrelliger brachysoma | reverse complement strand
AAAAATTAAGGCTTTAAATTTGATAATTATATTTACTCAGTTTATGTCATTTATTGTTATTATTATTTCTGATTATTTTGCATAAACCAACCAATCAAGTTATTAATTAAAGTGACCTTTGACCCTCATCTATACTCTAACTTTAAATAAAGGATTTATATTGTAGCTGTGTCTGCATGGGCATGAGTCAAACAGTCATTAAGTTTGCTCTAAAAATGTACAGATACCCTGTGATACAAACTCTAAATGTGATTTTTATGTATGTGTATATGTTAGGAGGCAGATGGCACTCTGGATTGTATCAGCATGGCTCTCACCTGCACCTTTAACCGCTGGGGCACCCTCCTCGCGGTGGGCTGTAACGACGGCCGCATCGTTATCTGGGACTTCCTCACACGGGGCATCGCCAAAATCATCAGTGCACACATCCACCCGGTCTGCTCTTTATGGTGAGAAACTGCATCACACATCATCACACATCATCACACAGCACATGAGTCGCTTTCACACATGAGCTCAAGCTCGGGTATCAAACGGGAGGCTTCATGTGTGAACGCAAAACCCAGATATTTTTTTACACGGCCAACTCCCTAGTATGATTCCCGGACTTTCATCAGGTGACTGAATGTTTGATATCCATCCAGTGAGGGGGGCGTACTGCTGATGTAGGTTAAATGCGCCCTCAGCTGAATTGAATGGCGTCTTATTTAATCCCAGAGGGTTTATTTTATTTTATTTGTACCATTAACAACTCCTGAGAAGCCTGAGTTTGTGTATTTGCATAAAATGTTCACACACCTGCTGCATCTCCTCACGTCTTTATCTGGATACTAACAAGCTGTCTTGAACGCAGCATGAAGATGATTCATTAACGGTCATCCCCATTCATAATACTGTTTCTGTTATGACTATGAACAAACATTGAATGTAGTTTGATTCATGGCATGACCTAGCTACAGAAAATGAATCCACACCATTAAATTTTAATATTAAAGGTCAGTTTTCACAACATGTTCGTGATGGCCTCACTGATGAGTTGCACACTTGTAGTGACTCCTCATATGTTCTCCGACTAGCTTGTATGATGCGTTCTATTGTTTTGTCGATGCTTCGGATCCAACGTAAGATTTATTAATATGGATTATTAATAAAAGAATGATCGAAACAGCTGCCGTGCTTTGTTGCATGTGGAAAACAAAACAACATTGGTCGCATTTATCCTTCATCAACCTGCGTCCAGCCTTCTCCCATCCCACCCAGCTTTAGCCCGGGTTTAGTGTGAACGCTCTTACCCGAGCTGAGTTTTTAGGCTCATGTGTGAATCATCCGTGTCGTATAATACCCGTGCGTTAAAGTCCGATTAATGTCCGGGTGTCATGTCTGAAAGCGGCTACTGTCATACTGTCATAACGCCTTGAGTATCTTTTAAATGATGAATGACAGAATACTATTAACACAATTTTATTTTTTTTTTTATGTAGTTGGAGTCGAGACGGCCACAAACTGGTGAGCGCCTCCACAGACAACATCGTCTCGCAGTGGGACGTCCTCACCGGAGACTGTGACCAGAGGTTTCGCTTCCCTTCACCCATCCTGAAACTGCAGTGCCATCCCAGAGACATGTGAGTGACGTGATGCGCTCCGAGGCTTTAATGGTGACAGCAGTGACATTCAAAGAAGAGTTTTTACCCAAGTATATTAAAGAACAACTTTGGTCATTTTCAACATGCAGCGCTATTCTCAAACTACAGACATTACTGAAGACGTGAGTAATTTTAGTGCTTTGTACCAATAACAAAATGATGGTTGTGTTTTAGGGACAAAGTGCTGGTGTGTCCCATGAAGTCGGCCCCGGTCTTGTTGACTCTGTCAGACTCCAAACACGTCGTCCTGCCCGTCGATGATGATTCAGATCTGAATGTGGTGGCGGCTTTCGACAGGCGGGGCGAGTACATCTACACTGGAAACGCCAAAGGAAAGGTCAGTGTCTCTATAACATCGCCATCGCTGCATTTAAAGACATCACAGAGAGAATTAGAAGAGTGTTTAATGTTCTGTGGTTTTAACATTTCTCACTTTGGAGCCCTCTGTGGGAGAGTCTAAAGACACAGCAGTGTGTGAACACTCCTCCACATAGACTGCAACAATTTTCATCTGAGTTATACCACCACTTTTTTTTATTTTTATAAAGAACATTTATGATATCAGAGAAGTTTTTTAATCCTTACTGCATCTAAGAAAGAAACTATGGCTGAAGCGCATGATGTCACTGTTTCAGATTCATTGAATATTATTAGCATTTATTACAGTATTTGGACAAACAAAAAAAAACAATTTAAGAGAAGCTTTGGAGTTAGGTGGTGCTTTTCTCCTGCAGCAAACGAGTCACTAAAAGCTACAAAACATTAACACCACTCCACAGACACTGCAACAATTTTTATGTGAATTGTACCACTTTTTTTCATTTTACATATAAAGCAGTGATGTCATAGAAATTTGACTCTATAACCACTTAAAAATAGTGAAATTTTACTGTATAAAAAGAAAATAAATTGTTTGATAGTTTGTGTTAATGTGGCTTTTTTACTCTTATTGTAGGTACGTAAGATAATCTACAGCCGAACCACATTATCTTACTGTGTTAGAGTCATTTAATGTTAATATATTTATAACAGTATTTGAACACATAACACAACAAAATACAGTTTTGGGGGTTGAGTGGTGCTTTTCTCTCGTGTCAAATGTCTAACACCCCTCCACATCACTTAAAAATGAGAAAAAATAGGATGATAGTTTGTGGTAATGTGACTTTTTTTAATCCTTAGTGCAAATAAATAGACAGTGGCTGAAGCACTTGAAGTTATTGGTTCAAATTAATTAAATATTAGCATGTTGTTTACAGCATTTGGACGCTAGTTACACAAGTTAAAAGAGCTGAGTGATGCTTTTCTCTGACTGTTTCTAACATGTAAAATAAAAAATGAGTCACTAAAAGCTACAAAAATATTTTAAAAATTCTCCTTCCGCTAACATTTCACATCAAAAATGTTTCTTTTTACTCAGCGTTATGAATGAAATGCAGTTGTTTTCTTTTTGTTGTTGTTGTTAACGTTTTCCGTCACGTCTCTTGTTGTAGATTCTGGTTTTGAACACAAACACTCAGGAGCTGGTCGCGTCCTTCAGAGTAACCACCGGCACCAGCAACACCACCGCCATCAAATCCATCGAGTTCGCACGCAAGGGCAGGTGAGAGAGAATGTGAGGTCCGCCTGAATCTACGCTTAGACACACATTATCAAAACACTGGAATCTGGTGCGCTAAGGTGGATTAGGGGTTACAAACAATGCACACCACATCATAGGGATGCTACAAACAAACATTTACCAACACACACACAAAAAAACCTTTCTTTAATGTTAAACCTGTCCTGTCTTGTTCTCTATTTTCCCGTTCAGTTGCTTCCTCATAAACACAGCAGACCGGATCATCAGGGTTTACGACGGCAGGGAGATTCTGACCTGTGGCCGAGACGGTGAGCCGGAGCCCATGCAGAAACTACAGGACCTGGTCAACAGGTACGTTGAAGCAGGACTCTGTTTCACTACGGCTCAGGACAAAGTTACACCGCATTAATTCATGTCTGCAAATAGCTAGTATTAATATGTCATGTAGTATTAAGGTGACGTAAAATTAGAATGTCCACATATTGGATTAGAGCTCCTGAAACTTTATTGGTATGGTTTAAATTAGTCCAGCATCCAGAAACTTAAAATGAAGAAATGAAGATTCGCTGGTACATTATGTAAAGTTGGAGCCATTTTTTTTTTTTTTTTTTTTAATGTTGGGTTGTGGATCATATATCTAGATGAAATAAAGAGACAGTCGAAGGTCCACACACTCCTATATTAACTAACCGTTCGAGCACCTGAGCACTCCCAGTTTGACTTCTTCTAATACCTGCAAAACTACAACTTAGGTAAAATTAATCAGTTCCTCAAAATAATAACCAAACTAAAATGACTTAATTGATTGTTAATCTAATTTAAACTAAAGTGAAATAAAAAAAAAAAAGAAAATTGAGAAACTGAATTAAAATAAAAACTAATGAACATTTAAAATTATATGCGATTTAAAATGTAATAATCTCAATTTTAGGCCTTAAAAAGTCCTCAATTACTTTTAGGTAGTCTTAAATATGTTACTTTCATTTACTGTTTTTTTTTTTTTTAATTTTGATTTTATTTATCAATCAAATCACATATTCAGATATTACTTTGAAAATAATTTTGGGACTATGTTTTTCCTACTTTTTCGTACCGTGTGTAGGTCTTAAATTTAATTCACAATGGTCTTAAAGAGTGTTAAATTTTACTTGTTCAAACCTGCACAAACCCTGATGTCGACCTTTTTTCTAGATATGTTTAAATTGTTTTTAGAGGAAGTGACTCTGTACATTTTCACTCTTTTAAATTTCCTGAGGGCTGATGTCTTGGTCACCGTCGCTCTCTAAAGCAGAAACAGAAAGAGGAGCATTCAAAGTTTAGCGATGGCGCCACGATATTAAAGACACAACAAATATTTCACAACTCATATTCAAAACTCTGTGGAGCATTTTGCACGATGTTTGGCTGCTGTTTTTGTAAATAAATGTGTTGTTTTTGTAACTAATATCCGCTGCCGATAAAGAGCCAGGAAGTTGAAAGCGCCTCTGTAACTTTTTTTCCAAAGTCTATAAAGTAGCTTTTGTTCTTTTCCACAGTGACGTGAAACCGAATGGCTGATTCAGTTTTAGTAACGTTTAAAACGCGGTTAATAGGAATTTATTCTGGGTGGTTTAAGATGATGATGAGGAGTTATTTATTTATTTGACTTTTATTTTGCTCATAAAAATGTTTTTGAGTGGGATTATTTCATGTGGGGAAACTGGTGTGACAAAATTTAGTTAGCATTTTTTTCCCATTTGAACCTTTTTAATGGAAAGAAAATTTTTAAAAAAGTAAACAAAGGCTGATCATTGTGTGAGGACGAAAGACTGAAAAAAACACTTATGTCACTTTTTTGTATTGCTGCCTATTTCCTCCCTTGTTTTATTGTTTTCCATCTCGGTGGAAAAAACAACATGAGGCTGTCGAAATGTTGCAGAAATTTAATAAATTTGACTCAGGAGGGACTCAGAATTTTATGTAAAGTACTGTGCAATGTGTTGTTTTATCGATGCTATAATGACCTTATATAATTATTTATCAGTCTCTTAATTAGGATACAACCAGAAAATACAGGAAATGTCTATGCAGTATTAAAAAACACAAGAAAAATAGAAAATAGAAAACTGCTTCTATAGGCTAAAGTGGCTAATATAGGGTGACTTTATTGATCTCTTTATAAGGAAATAGGTAAGACAAACAAACAAAAAAGCAAATTTAAATAAACAATAAAACCATCTAAAATATGATATAAAATAATAATAATACATAGCAGGAACCTGGCTCTCTTAAACCTATAAATAAACCTTAATTAATAATAATATTTAATAATTAATGTTACATTTTGTGAACATATTTGCTGTATTTTCTGTTTGTATAATGATGGTGGATTTACACTTTCACACAGTGCTGTACTTACAAACTAGATATCTAAAGTATTTTGCATAGACGGACTGTACATGACCTCTTTTTAATGTGTGTGTTTTTTTTTCAGGACTCCGTGGAAGCGCTGCTGTTTCTCCGGAGATGGCGAGTACATCGTGGCGGGTTCGGCCAGGCAGCACGCCCTCTACATCTGGGAGAAGAGCATCGGAAACCTGGTGAAGATCCTGCATGGGACCAGAGGAGAGCTGCTGCTGGATGTCGCTGTAAGGATGTTAAAAGGACTATGTGTAAAGGCACGCTAACTGACTAGCGCCGGGTCGTCCAGTGTTGTCGTACTAGTTCATGTCTGAGGTGGCGATAGAGTAATATACCGGCCAAACCGTCTTCAGTGCAGCCCAGAACAGCAGAGGAAGACACACACGATGTTTTAAGACATTTAATTTTGAAAATCTAAAAACACTAGGTCACAGTCGTCACTTTAAACCTCGTTAATAATTAAAGACGCAGCTTCGTAACAGAGTGGACGTTTCACCTTGTGTTGCACCGCAGCGAGCAAGGCCGTGACCACCTCCTCCTTCCTCCTCTTCACCTCCTTCAGCTGCTCCTCTAACCTCCTCCTCCTGTTTCTTCCTCTCCTTCTCCTCACGTCACTTCTTCTCATTCTGGATTTTGTCTTCGATCATCTTCGCCCTCCTCGCTTGCTCGATTGTTCGGCACTTTCTGAGACTACGACCTTTGATTCTGGAAAATGTAACGAAACTTTTTAAGACTTTAATTCTGAAAGACTTTAAGAATAAGGTCTTTTATTATGATAATCTAACATTAACCTTTTTAAGACTGACTTTTTGAGACATTTCATGCCTTCTGTAAGCCTTCGAGAGACTTTTAATAAATAATAATATTTATTAGGAGAATTAATAATAATAAAATTAAGTAAATAAAAAATAAATAGGGGACATATTTTAACACGTTTTTAAGTTTTATGCATCATTCTGGTGTAATCTTAGAGAAAATTAAGAGATTATAGCCATAAATAAACAGTTTAATGCTTTAACAATTTAACTACTGGTTGTATATGGATGAATGATGATGACACATCCACAAAGCATGAGGTTATATCCATAAAACAGAAACAATTTGGTGCTTTGGCTCATTATGGTGGCACAAATTAGACTGCAGCCCTATTCACACAGGATTAGTGTTACCTGGGGAGCTCTGGTAGTTTGTAATAACTGCGGAGGATGTCTGTGATCTCAATCCTGTGCGAATGCGCCATGTCTGTAAAAATTCCACCGCAAATTACCGACCATATTTCGCTAAACACAGACGTTCCGTGATAATACTAGTCCCGTGCGAATCTGCACCTCAGTAATTTGGGGGGTATTTTAGTTGCTGAGTCGCCTTTTCTACGTCTTTCCCGGTTGAATCACGGAGGCTGAGATGGAAATTATGAATGACAGTTTTAGGTCTCATCATCTCGGTACAACACAAACAAGAAAAACAAATAATAACAATAAAATAAAATAAAACAACAATTACACAATACGTAAACTCTGTGTAGAGATTTAAACATTTATCCAACACCTATTTTGGTCATACTGAGACGATGTGTTGTTTCCTATGAGATAATTAACACATTTCATCTTCTACCTTTTATGTCCAGTGGCATCCTGTCCGTCCAATCATCGCCTCCATCTCCAGTGGAGTGGTTTCCATCTGGGCCCAGAACCAAGTGGTAAGTCGATAACGATGTACGTTAATGAACAGGTGGATTGTTTCAGTGTTAATTCTCACTTTTGTGATTCATAGATGTAAATATGTGACTCATCGTCGTTAGTGTTAGAAATGTGAGATTCCAGTGTCAGACTTTGAGCTGAGGTGATGTAACTTGTTATGTCTGAAGGAAAACTGGAGCGCGTTCGCACCGGACTTCAAAGAACTGGACGAGAATGTGGAGTACGAAGAGCGAGAGTCAGAGTTCGACATTGAGGACGAAGACAAGAGCGAACCTGAGCAGACAGGTAGGCCGCACGCACACACATGCACATACGCTAATACATACGAATCCACACACACTAACACATATTAATACACACGCTAATACATACAAATGCACACACACACATACATAAACTAACACATATGAATATACAGACACATGAACTAACGCATGGATGAGCATACAGTAACACAAAGACGCTAACAAACACACACATAGAAAGCACACACACTAACAGATGCACACACTAACACACAGTAATACACACTAAGACACACTTTTATTTACTTAGGTCATTTTTGGGGACATTACATAAGATAATTCCTTTATTAGTCTCACAATGGGGAAATTTACAACATTGCAGCAGCAAAGTGCACAATAAAAAACATTAATAAAAAGAATAAAGAACAATAAATAATTACACAAACAATAAACAAAGCAGTAAATAAATAATCATAACATTATGTACAGAAGTAAATAAAGATTCAACAATAAATACTTTATTTTATTCAGATAGGTCGATACATGAAAGAATGAAATACAGTACTCAGGTCCCTGTGAATTAGATTTACATCAATATATACACTTACACTTAAAATACTAATAGACTGATTATAAACAGTACCAGTCAAAAGTTTGGACACGCTTTCTCATTCAAGTCAATGGGATAGTGTGTCCAAACTTTTGACTGGTACTGTACACATACACATACATACATGTTAAAAATATATACTACATATATTTATATACACAAATATGAGATAAAATAAAGAACATCTATAATAAAGTAACATTCAGAAACCAACTGTAATATTAACCACTGAATTAAAAATCAGCTTTTTGGAGAGTAGGGCACAAATAAGGACACAGCTTTTGTCCCCGATTGGTCATGCCTTCCACTTTTAACTGGTCTTTTGTGCATTTGTCCAAAAGTAGCCTGTTGTGAGAGACACACACACACACACACACACACACACAATAGTTTGACTGTCGGGGTGTTTTTCTGGTTCATTGGTGCAATCTTGGCTTAGGTTGTAAAGCACAGTTAAGAGTTGGTCGTAATGTAGAAACCCTTATTTCAGCTTTAAAAACAAGAAACTAAAATGAGCTGATATATAATTTAAAGGAAAGTTTTTATTGTATAACATCATCCCAAAGGCAAAAATAGAAGTGTAAAGAGTGTTTATTTGTATGCTGTGAAGTTATTTTCAACATACATACATTAACTTTCTCTATTTTTACTAAGACACAGCTGCACCATTGTGTAGAATAAACCTGTTTTTACGCTGTCAGCATTTGATTTATTGAAAGTCCTGAAGCAAAATACTTGAGATGTGGGACATATTTTACTAAAAAACTACTTAAAACTGGTTGTTTGGAGTCACGATAGGAAAGTGAGGAGAGAAAGAAATACTAACATGTCAGATATTTAAGATAACACAATGACATACTTACTCTGTTGCTCCTTAGTTTGACTGTACTAACACACACACACACACACACACACACACACTTAACAACACATGATAAAAGATGCACACAATCATGATATGTTTATGTTTATGATCATTTTTACTGTTTCCGTTGGTCCAAAAAGAAAAAGTGTACTCCACCTTTATTATCTATGGTTGTCATCACAGGAGTCGCCCCCCTTTTTTTTTTTTTTTTTTTTTGTTCTGAATATTTTCTCATAACCTCAGTTTCACACACATTTGCACTATGAGCTGTTGTTTGAAGATTGATCGATCCACACCCGATCATACTGGTTCCACTGGTTCTGTCTCTGACTCTCTCTCTTTCTCCGACTCGTGCATGTCGCTGCAGGTGCAGACGCCGCGGAGGACGAAGAGGTGGATGTCACCACCGTTGATCCCATTGTCGCTTTTTGCAGCAGGTGAGAAACAACAACGGAGAGTTTACCACACCTGTACAAACTGTGTTCACGCTCGAATCTGACATGTTTATTTTAGAAGAGTCTCCCACCACGCCCGTTTTACTCCTACGTATCCTAACTGAAAAACGTTTTAGTCATGCTTCCCTTCACATATTTCAACCTGATCCTTTATAATTTCCATGTTAAATCACGGTAGTTTGTTCTTTAATGTTCTTTGTCAGACTCTTAAAAAAACACCAAACAGCCCACACACATTACTCCACACCCTGTTTATTTAGCATATATTTTTTCCCAAATATTTTAATCGCCTGTTGAACATTTCCTGACATATCTTCAGGGCGATTGGCTTAGGTTGTAAAGCTCTGTTAAGACTTGCTTTCAGTGTAGAAATCCTTATTTCAGCTTTAAAAAATTACTAAAATGTGATGATGATACAGCACTCTGCAAAAGTGTTAGTCCTCCACCATCACACAAACAGAAAATACAGGAAATATGGTCACAATATTGAACAATAATTATTAAATATTATTATTAATTGAGGTCACATTTATAGGTTTAAGCTTCCTGCTATGGCTAGGGTTGGGTACTGAAATGCGGTGCCGATAGGGTACCGGTTCTGACACAAACAGTCGTAACCAGACTGAAAAAGAACGGAAATTTTGGTGCCTCATTTCAGTGCCTGACTTTTTTTTTATACCGTGTGTAATGTAAGGTATCCTCTAAGCCAGGGGTGGGCAATCATGTGCCATGGAGTGGTANTAAGGTATCCTCTAAGCCAGGGGTGGGCAATAATGTGCCATGGAGTGGTAGATTTCACTGATTAACACACCCCTGTGGCCTAAGGTGTGTTAATCAGTGAAATCACCTGTTGAAGTATTTGGTTGGAAGGAAAACCTGCATACACACGGCCCTCCAGGACCAGGATTGGGCACCCCTGCTCTAAGCACACATTTTTTGTGTCACCTAATTGTCACAAAAGTATAATATAGTGTAAAAAAAGTGTAAAAATGACGTGGCAGACATCTTGGTGAAACTGATGGATAGCCAATCCTCAGATAAAACTGAACTGCCTCTCTGATTTTATGGTTGAAACATTTATCAATGCTTAAAAACATTTGTAGTTTGCTATATTGAACAAACTTTTNACATTTATCAATGCTTAAAAACATTTGTAGTTTGCTATATTGTACAAACTTTTTTATTGGTATTTTTCACATAACAGAGCTGAGTAATAGGACAATGCACAAAGATACATCATATATTAGTTCAGCCCAGCCACCCCCCTTCCCATCCCACCCCTACAGGTCCGACCGTACATTCTTACAACATTCCTCGGGTCTAATAAGTAGGAGCAAATGTAAACATACAGAGTATTGTAAAATGAAGACTAATGACTCTCAAAAAGAACCAGACTGTTGCAGAGAGGGAGTAAATAATAGCCACTGTACAGCACTCTTGTCGAGAGGCTAGAAAAAGAAGTAAGAGGTAAAAAGATAGTCAAAGAGAAAAAGGCTGACGTGCCGGTTGTTAAATAAACATAATTAGCAATTATATGACACTGAGGAATTAAGTGTATTTAAGGAACATAAGGCTATAATATTGTGTTCACATATGTTAAAAAGTCACCTCAGATCTTTTGAAACTCTCTCCCATCTAGCAGATATAGGTGGTGATGTATCTTTCCAATGCATAGCTATACATTTATTAGCTGTGATAAGGCCAATTCTAACAAATTTGAGTTGGTTTGCGTTGCCTTCCAGCATAGATGTGACCCAGGAGGATCACTCTGGGCTCCGTGGGAATGATTAACCCTGTAATACCATTGAGCACTTTGAGTATGGCCATCTAGTACGAGTTAGGACATGGGCAAGTCTGTCGGATTAGTTTCAGGAATAGCAACAAGCTACAACTCTTGGGAAATAATATCGCTCATGCAAAGGAAAGATGTAAATTTGAGGAAATGTATAGTTTTATACAATGGTAAATTAATTGGGTAATACAGTAAAATAAACAGATTTTTTAAAAACTACTTTCTGTTCAAAGGCTTACCGAGGCCTACTAATTCCAAATATGTAGGAGAAATTAAAAATGTGCACAAACTCTGGTCTGAGGAGGTTAAATGTAAATGAGTTATTCTTCTTCACCCCTCTATAATGTAGCGACGAGGAGCTAGAGGACTACAAGGCGCTGCTGTACCTGCCCATCGCTCCAGAGGTGGAGGACCCAGAAGAGAACCCCTTCGGCCCTCCTCCTGACGCCTCGGTTCAGTCGGCCACTCCAGAGGAAGCGCTGACCGGCGGCGATAAGAAGCAGCGGCAGCCTTCATCTGAAGGAGGCCCGCCCAAGAAAAAGGCCCGCACCACCACCATTGAGCTGCAGGGGGTGCCCAGTGACGGTAAAAATACACGCAGGAGGAATCTGTGCCTCCGCTTTCATTTTACTAAACTACAGGAAACTAGAAACAACTGATTCTTACGTTATTTTAATTTTTTTTAATCTCTTTTTACATGTCTATTCACTGTTAGGCATATCTGCAGCAGTGTCAAGAATTTGTTATGAATGTTCACTATTGTTACTTTTAAAACAAATCCAGTGGTGTGGGGTAAGGGTTGTTGTATGTTTGTTTGTCTCATGCTAAAATACAATAAAAAAAATCAACTTGTTCAAACCTGCAGAGACCCTACTATGGGCAGCACAAGCAAAAACACGATTCGAAAATCATGGCAACTATTGGACGATTTTTTGAATAAATCCTTGTTGCTTAAAAGTGCACAAAAATAGTCCTTTTATTTATTGCAGTTTAAAAAGACCACCTCCAGTTCTGGTTTCAGTCTTTAAGGTTACACAAGTCAAATTAAAGGAGAGGATAGTACTGCTGTTACACTCGGTATCAGATGTTTAGTTACTTTGAAAATAATTATGAGACTAAAACTTTCCTACTTTTTCGTACCTCTTGTAGGTCTCAAATTTAATTCATAATATTCTTGAAAGGTCTGTAAGAAGTCTCCCCTGTTTTACCTCGCTCTACAACCTGAACTTTAACTCGACTCCCCGCTCTCCTCTCTCCTCAGAGGTGCACCCCCTACTGGGCGTGAAGGGCGATGGCAAGTCCAAGAAGAAGACAGCAGGCCGCCCCAAAGGCTCCAAAGGTAAAGACAAAGACTTCCCCTTCAGGCCCAAGCCCTACAGGGGCGAACGGCCCTCCTTCCCCGTGGAGGCCCTGGGCAGCTCTGGCCTGGGAGGAGGAGGAGGAGGAGGAGGGATGAAGGGCAGGGCAGAGGGGGGCCTGGCCTCAGGTAAGCACGCCACTGCCCCGGCCGCTGCTGCTGCTGCTGCTGAGTGGGAGCGCTGCTAGTCCTGCTGCCCTGCTAGTCTGACTGACACCAGCCCAGCCTGTCTCCAAGCACCGCACCCCAACCCCAACCCCTCCCTGTACTGCTTCCACCCCCCACCCCGTTACCCCCCTCCCACCACCCCCCACTCCCCCTCTGACCACACGACTCATTGACAGAGACCCTGTAAAGCCACAGTCTGGAGGAAAGAGTCTGCACTATGATTCAGAGCAGTGCTTCGTTAAATTAAACCCGACACAGTCTCAAAGTATTGATATAAAGCAGAGTTCGACTTAAATGTAACACCACCCACTTTGTTCATATTCCTCATACATTTACACAAATACGACATCTTAATTGTTAAAAATTTTTCTTCAGAACTGCGTCCACATCTGAAGCACTTTTTAAACATCAACACTGAGGCCATATGAAAAGTCTGAACATGTAAAATCGGCGCGAAAGAAGCTGAAAACTTATGAGTTATCTTTAAAAAACAAGTGTAAATTAACTCACTTTAGTTTTTTAGCTGATAATGGTGATGTGTAGTTTTTATAACATCACCCACTTTGTTCATATTTAAGTTATTAACGGTCTTAATGTTGCTGTAATTAAGCTCCAAATCTTGTGCTAATATTATTTTTAATTAGTTCTTGTCATTGTATAAAAAATAAAGTAATAGAAACAGAAGAGGACAGAGCTTAACGTAATTGTAATATCACTTGTTCATATTTACTCATAAATTTACACGAGTATGAAATTTTAATTGTTAAAAATTCTTCTTCAAAGCTGCGTCCACATCCTCATGACGCCTCTCTGCCTGTGTGTAGTTAACTCTGTTACAAAGCAGAGAAACTGAATTAAGAGTTGTGAATGTGTAAAATCAGTCTGAAGGAAGCTGCAAAATTATGAGTTATGTGTAAAAGCAAAACTCACTTTGGTTTTAAGGTCATAACGGCAACCTATCGTTTATTAATTTAGTGACAGGACAGGTCTGTTTGTAGTTATTTATGCCTCATTAATGTTCTTATGTCGCTGTAGTTTAGATTATTATGAACATGTGAAATTAAGGAAGCTATAAAATTATGAGTTTTGTATATAAATAACTATAAACAAAGTTATTTAAGTTATTTTCCTCATAAATTTACACAATTAGGAAATTTTAATTGTTAAAAATTCTCCATATTTTTCTGTTAAAGCTGCATCCATGCCTTAACTTTTTAAAATAAGTTCCAGTTTAGTTTACTATGTTTCACCTTTAACAGGCAGAAGTGGAAAATGAGATGTGAAAATGATCCTTTTTATTTACTTTGATGTTACTAGTTATCTCATTTATACCTAACTAAAACATCTCCACTAATACTTAAAAAAATATTTAGTACATTTTGGATTTTATGAGTTGTATCTTCACCAGGATATGTTGCCTCTATTAAGGTATAAAAAATGTATGTATGTAATTATCTGCTTGTTTAAGGGTTAAAACCAGTTAAATGCTGCTGAAAACTAAAAATCAACACATGAAAAAGTCTCAGTTAAATATAAATGAACTGATTTAGGTTTTTTTTAAGCTCATGAAAGCAGCCTGTCCTTTTATTATTAAATCACAGTGGGTCCTTATTTATGATTCATATTAGTGGTTTTATGCTGCTCTTCTTATTATTATTAAATCCTGGCGATAGTTCTTGTCATCACATAAAAAATAAAGCGATAGAAAACATGATTATTCTTTTACAGTCTAGATGACAGATTTTTTTATTTTTAATGTGGAGGTCGCGACCTCCAGCAGCTGTTCCTGATCTGTTACAACAGCGCTGAATAACGGGAACTGAGAGCTGGTATGTTGTGGAAATTCATGCCAAAAACCAGACACCTCCCTTTTCCTGAAAAGTTCAAGACCGTGTGTTTGTGTGTTTGAATATTTTCTAAACTATAACAAAGACATATTGTTAAAGTGAACACACCCATGCTGGAGTTGCTAAACCTTGAAATTACATAACCGCAGCGAAACTGGATCAACTTTCAAAGGCACATATTTCATCCTGTTACTTTTCGAGCCTGAGTAGCGGCTTACAGCTCGGCTCTGTGGGGTTTATTTTTGATTTTTCCTGATATATGTGAACAAAGTGGAGTGAAACATTTGTAAACTGAGGCTCTGCTGACTGCTCAAGAGGGTTTACTGAAATTAAAACTAAAACAAGCAGTGAAAAAATAATTTGGTCAACTGAAAAATTTATAAAAACTGAAATGAACAATCCAAAACTACCAAAAAAACTAAACTGAATTTTCATTTTTTTTTCTTTTTCTGACAATAATCAAGGCTTTCCTCCTCATAATACCAGTTAGTCATATTTATAACAATAATAATAATATATTTTTTTACCACTGTAATCGATCGCCTGTAAAAAAAAGTGCTTAAAAATAAAATGTATCCTTCTTATTATAAATAATATATTTTTTTTAATTATCAGTTTTTCAATTTTAATTCATTGTTATTTTATTTAAAATATATATGTTTTATTAACTTATTCCATTTTATTTTATATTATTATTTTTTTAATTTTATTAGTTTTTCAGTTGTTTTTTTATATTTTAAAAATTTATCAGTTTTTCAATTTTTCATTAGTTTTTATTTTATTTAAAAAAACATTTAGTTTTTTTTATTTGCTTATTCTATTTTATTTTGTATTATTATTAGTTTTAGTAGTATTATTAGTAGTTTTTCTGTC
>JANJYP010018309.1:0-25379 GCA_024605115.1 Rastrelliger brachysoma | reverse complement strand
ATATATAAATCTTTGTTGCTTTGCCTACAGCAACAATACATTTGTTTGTGAAATGTTTGTGAAATATTAGCTGGATGAATGACTCACTCTTGTAAGAAATAATGCTGAACTAGAACAGATTTATAAAAATAGGAAAATAAAGACAAGAATTTTAAGCAAAATTTAAGTCTAGTCTTACACCATCAAATGATCATTTTACATCTGTGCTTTTTCAATTTTATTTTATTACTGGGAGAAGGAAAAAGAATATCTTATTGGAGCAGAAGAGTCACACTTTACTGAACTATAGAGAAAAGTTACAGAAACTCACCAGGCTCCAGATTGCGAACTTCCACAGACAGCTTGAGTGGTGAGATATTATCTGCAGCCACTATCCACTCTGCACTGCGGCCTCGCCGGTACTCAACACGGAAGGCTGTAATCGGGGAGCCACCATTGGCTCTCGGGATCCAGGTTACATATACCGAACTTTCTGTTGCCATGGAGATGGTGGGGCGATCAGGAGCCTCGGGTACTGAGACAGAAACAAATAAAGAGCAGTGTTTAAATTGTGAAGAACTAAAAACACACGCCACAATGAGAGCTGGCAAACATCTCTGCATCCCAACTCATATAAGGCTGGGACGAGTCAACAGAGAAAGAAAAAAAAAGAAAGAAAAAAAATACACATCACAGTGAAGCAGCATGGCGTGGAGGAATGTGTACTTACTGCCTGGGCTCTTAGCCACATAGTTAGAGAGGGCAGGAGAAAGCAAGAGAGAGAAAATAGGGTTAGTGAAAAGACTAATGTGAGTTCAAAGTAGTAGCCTTGTTGTTATGCATGCACACAGACACATTTAGATCTGACCCTGAAGCGTCAGTGAACAATCTCACAGCTTTCTGCATAAAGCAGCTTTCATCCAAACTGTGTCATTTCATTTCACTGTTTGTACACCAAACAGTGGAATGAAATGACATAAACAAAGACCACTTCTAAACATTGAGCTGTGAAACACTCAACACAGTCATCAGCTTGGTAATACCTACATGACATAAAAGCCTAATAGGTTCTTAAAAACATCCCACAGTGAGCGTAACAGCAAAACATGAGTCAGCAGAAAGCTAACAAATTCATCCACCCCTACCTCTGTTACCTCTGTCATGTATGACAACTCCAAAGTGTGTGTTGGGGGTTTTGTCCTCTGGGGCTTTGGGGGGCATCGAGACGACAGGAGCCTTCACAGGATTCTTGTTGGAGGAGGTGCTCTTCTCTGATGAAGGAAAAAAGAAAAAGGATGAATGTAAGAAAACAAGGTCCAACAGGTCCAAAAGGGCTATCACTTCCACCAAAAGCACATAGAGCAGCTCCGGATGCTCCTCTGAAATCTAAAATTTCCTCCTGGTTTCCGGAGCTGTTCTGGTTTTTTCATGGGTGGATTTCACGTTTCCACTCGACAGCTCTGCAGCTACACTGTTGTTGTTCATATCAGTGTGTATATATGAGTGTCTAATTTAAGTTTTCAGTAGCCCAACAAGCACATGAAACTCATAATCATAAGTACAAATGAAAGAACAATAATTTAGTAGTTGATGTTTTTTAAGCGGGCCACTGAGGACACAAAAGTCGTCAGAATCAAGGCTGATTCTGATATTTATTATTTATATTCCTGGTAGTGAGGAGACTTTGAAACAAACATCATGTAGATAGATACACTTTACTTAGAATACCACGCCTTTTGGGGACAGCTCTTAGGGAGGTGGCAGTGCTCACGTGTTCCCAGCTGCATCTGGACATAAGAGCCTGCTTTTGGTCCGGTTGGCATCTTTTGGTAAAAGTCCTGGATTCTGTGAACCATCCTTGGGCTACAATCATATCCGTGGTTCTTGGCTGTATTTTATATTTTATTTCTGACCTAGGAACATTTTTTTTAACCCTACTGCGGTATAGCATTATTCTTAGTTTTTAGAACATTTGCGGTTGTTCTTATTTTTATTTGTCTCAAAAAACTAAAAAAACCTAAAAACTGCTTCCAGTCATTGAGTTTAATTTGCCTCTACTCGACTCAAAAAAGCACTGTACTTGGCATCTTTTTGACTCTCATGAGACTATTATCAATGGAGAAAGCGATGTGTGTTTCTGCTTCTTCTCCAATAAATATCTTCCCGAATGTCTGTTGAATGTCTGACCAAAATGTTGAGTCCAGAGTGGAGTCTGACATTTACTGTTGATTTTTTTAGGCAGCTGAAATTTTTTCCTGTGTTGGAAAAGGTGTTAAAGTAGTTTTCTTCCAGTGGTCAGTCAAGACAAGAAACACTAACCAGCCTAATGCACACAGGAATGCAAAGAACACAAATATCTGTTGTTTTAACAGTGATTAAATGTGGATTTTTCATTACAAGCCAGCGGTCACACCAACCTTTGCCAGTGCGAAAAGTGAGCATTGCTGGCTGGCCTTCTCCTGCTGAACTTCGAGCCACCATCAGCACTTCATAGAGACTGGAGGACTCCAGCTCTGACAGCCGCAGGGTCTTCTCACTGCCAGGAACACGAACTGTGTACCAGCTCCCCACCACTGTTCCCATTTCATCAACCTGACACACACACACACAGACAAAAAAACACATCTAAAAATGACAACAAGCAAAACCAAATCATCTGGTGGTATAATCCTCCGCACTGCCATTCAAGCCTGAATAACGACAGGGAACAGCCTCAGAAACAATGCCTGTGAGATTTCTGTCATAATTTCCAACTCCAGCTGAACTGACTCCTGTTGCCAGCAAAGTCTTAACTGGTATCGCTGCAGTTTTATAGTCAGTGTGAGCTTATTACTGAAGCAAACACAGGATTTTAAAGAGGAAATGAGTAATCTTCCAGTCAGTCCACGCCGTGGTCATACCTTCTTTATTTTGACGCACAAATTACAGCGAAACACTTCAGGGAAAAGTTGTGTACTGGCGGTAACATTAAAATCTGTCATTATGTAGAGGGTTGTAGGAGTGACAAGAGGCAGAGTAGCTCATAACTTTCTCCTCAGTTGACAGACACTTCATCCCAAGTAGTGTTAATTCCATCAGACGAGATTAGACGAAATATATTAATCTAAAATGGTTTTTTGTTTCATGACTAAAACAAAATGAACATGCGACGGAACCAAAAACTTAGAAAAATATCATTGCAGACTTTTAATTACAATCCAAAAAGTGCATTAATTGGATGTGCATTACTTTTGCTTCCTCCTGTGCTGCTGTGCTCATGCCGGGGGCATGTGTGACTGTGAGGGGCACACACCCACCCACCGGCGGTGACCGTGGTGAAGTGCAGTCTTCACTAACCTTCTGCCAATCAATACAGAGTCATCTCATGTGTTAATCCCTGTTTCAATAAATGTATTCCTGCCTGAAACACACTTAACAGTGGAAGATAAATTCACTTTCCTGATTTGAGATGTTTTATCTTGAATGTTTTATAGTCTTTAAGAGCCTCAGTATTTGAATCATGTTGATTCATAAGAAAATATGCAAATCAGAGCATGGATGTATTTCTGTGAATATAAAGCAGGCACCTTTAGCAACATAGCATTACTAATCATTCAACATGTAGAGCTACTTAATCAGGTAATAATGATAATTGATAGCAATGCTCATAACAATTAATCTTTTTCAAAGACTAAAAAAGACTATTGGCTAAAACTAGACTAATATACTTTGGATTTTCTTTGACTAAAACTAGACTAAAATGCCAATACTTTTCTTTCAACTAAAATATGACTAAATAAAAAAGGAATGTGGTTGACTAAATATGACTAAAACTAATAAGGGCATTTGACGCAAGACTAAAGCACTCAAACTAAACTGAAAAATAGCCAGCAAAATTAACACTAATCCCAACATACCTTACGATATTTTACAAAATAAGCATTGATTGGACTTCCTCCATCACGTCCTGCCCTCCACTCCAAGTCGTACACATCAGGTTTGTAAGTCTGAGGTGGGCTGATGATGATTGGTGCCTCTGGAGTAGGACGGTCACCAGTGCGGTCGATGGGCATGTTGATTGTGTCGTGGACATTTTCCTCTGTTAGGAAGCGCTCATGGCCCTCGTCGCTCTGCATGGGGTGAAGCGATGGTGAAGCTTCCAGCATCACACCACTGGTAGAGCTCAGCAGTGGATCTGTCAGGGGGGAAAGACAATACACATTTAACAAAGTTTTCAGGTTTGATGAATGAAGGTTTTAATCCAAAATGTAATGAATAAAGCATAAAGCAGCTTTTATACAAGCAAATTTCATTGTCTAGAAACATTTAACATGATAAATAAACATATCTACACTGACAGATTCATGAAGTAAGATGAAACATTTTATGTCAATGAGCTTATCAACATCTTCTGGTAGCAGCTGTGAAATATATATGCATGAATATGATATTTAATTAACCATGCAAATAAAGTCCATTACCTTTTGAGAGTAACCAACAATCACATTTACTTAGTATTGCAGCTCCACACTACATAAGTTCATGTTTTAGTATGTGGTATATTGTGGCATGATAAATTGTTCCACTCCTGCATGTAACTCAGTTAGGTGGCACTACATGTCCACAGAGGACAACAAACACTGGAAAGTTTTATATTTGGAACAAGCCTTTTTAATCTACATGAAATAACAAGAAAATCTGGATTTCTGCAACACCATACAATCACGCTTTGTTTTTTTCTTTTCATTAAATCTTTACCAGAGCCAGAGCAGTCCACCTGGGCAAATTATGCAAGCTGGGAGCCTTATGGCTGACACTGTTTTGGCAGAGCACACGGTGGAATTTTTTTGGAGGAGTGTTGAGCACAGCCTACGTGAGCAGGGACCTCTCAACTCTGAGCCACACCACTGAGGTCAGAGAGCACCATAGCTGGATATTAAAACCTAGACAAGTGAATAAGAAGGTCAAAGCAACAATGCTTACCATAGTGACACAAAGCAAGGTAGTGGGTCAACTTTTGAGCATTTTTTTTGTGTGTGTGCGGCACTGGTTCACTTTGTAAAACAAACAGGCCTGGAGCTGGTAACACTAGACCTGATCCTGGGACTGTGGCCAGCTGCCACACATTCCACACGCCAACCATTAAAATACCAAAGAGAATCAGACCTCAGCACTACATCCAGTCCTACACACTCGCCTGCTCTATCCCTCCCTCTGCCCTGCACCACTCTGGCCTCTCCACTGCTCTAACTCATGGCTTCATGGCCGGGGCTCCTCATACTGAGATATGAGAGGAGGCAATTAAGGCCACGGGCAGCATTTTCACCATCTAATGGAGGGAAGTGATATATCTTCTTGAGTAAGTGCTACTACACCTGGACAGAAATATGCTGCCAGGCCCTTCCCAGAAAAGGGTTAGTCCATTAGTGAAGAACACCTGGGAGTAAATGGGATAGTAAATCATGAAAGATTACTGGCAGAGATGACAGCATCAGTTTGGACTGAGCTCAACTCACTTAAGGACTTGTGGATGTATTTGTAAAGACTTCAGAATATATCCTTTCTATTAGCGATGTACTAAAACAGGTGGGAGTTGCAACTACAACTATAATATTACTTTCATTACTGACTAAGCAATCAGTTGTCAATTTATCATTTTATTTGGAGCCTTCTCACCAACGGCAGCACAACAACCTTGCCTTTGTTACGGTGAATCAATGAAAAAGGCCTATGACAATTTTCAGAATCCAATATACTGTGGCATATAACAGAGAAAAGCAAGAAATATTAAAAGTCCATAAGATAAATGACTTATTAATCAATTACTACACATACTATTAAAATATCAGTATATCAGCTGATTACATATCAACCCCAGCACTATTCTTGGCCAATCTAGTAGTCCTGCCATCTGGAAAGTGGAGAGCACAGTAAGTGCTAATGGGAATGACAGGAAGAAGGACACCACACCACATCTCCCCTGTAGCACATTCAACTAAACTGATGAAAGCAGGTGGTTGTCATAGTGATGGAAACAGTGATACCAAACAGAAAAGTGAACACATTTCAGATAGCTTTTTCTGTGATTAATTACAATAACAGAGAACACACACTGGAAATACTGTTTACTTTAAACGTAAGGAGTATTTGATAAGCTCCAGTACCTGGTACCAAAAAAAACAACCCAACACAAATTGAACTCAGAGTGTTTACTTCTTCTGCTTATATCCTTCGTATCAGCTTCACATACTGTTTTTGTGTATAAAACGGAGTCTGGAGCAAAAGACATTAAATCTCATCCTTCTTCCTGTGGTCTGTTGGAGAGCAAATGTTTTGCTGCAAATCTGCCCAATCCTGTCTGACTGTACTCCCTATGTACCGCATGTAGCTGTATTAATCATTCTGCAGATAGAGGGGCGAGCTAAGGAATGGGGCCCTCGTACAGAGCTGCTGGGGAGGAAGAAGAGGGTAGGCTTGGAAGAGAGAGGGAGAGAGCAGTAGTGGTGGAGGGGGGAGGGATGTGATGTGTTAATAAATAAAAGGCAGTTGTGTATGATGTTGACAGCTGGGTGGTCTGGTCCTCGTCATAACCCTTCACGGCTACTCCTTACATTCCAGCGTCCGGGGGCTTATCCCCGACGGCGTGCACAAAGCTCACTCTCACGCTCAAGCTCAGTTCAAGGCTCAGGAGGAGGGCAGCTTTGGCCATGCCTCTCCTACCGGCTCTCAGAAAAACACACACACACATACTCTTGCACTCATACAGCATGGACTCCCTGCAGATACTGTATGTGCAGGCCCATAGAGGTCCCTCCTGGTAAGATGCCTTACTTATAGGACTAAACCCTTTCCAATACTACCAATAATTTCTGTAACAAGTTATATTCATATCACCTCTCTAGGGCTGCTTCCTCTGGTATCAGCTGTCATTGTACAAACTCACATTGCGGAAATGTTTTGTCCAAACCCACCAGACAACTTTTAGTTATGGTTGGAGAGTGTTATAACAATGGCTACGTAGCACTGGACCCAGTTTATCTTGTTTTGATAGGGATGTATAATGATGGGAGTAGTGGTGTTGATTATGTTTTTTTAAAAAGCAGCTTGAGTTTGTTGAAGGAGTACTGAAATAATCAGTGAATTACCAGTAGTTGCTTAACAGAAAGTAAGTACCTATTTTTTGTTTCGGCATTTTAAAAATGAGGATTTGCTACTTTTCTTAACTTTCGTAACTGCAAATTGTCTATCTTTGTGTTTTGGATTGTTGTTTTGATACAATGTTATTTTCAATTCTATTTTCTTACATTTGATAGACTGCATGTTCAGCCATTCAATCATTAATCAATATGATTTATGATTTATAGAGGCATACCTGATTCCACTGTAAGCACTCCGAATGACTGTGCAGAGCTAATCCCATTGTCCAGCAGACACTGATACATGCCATCATCCTGCGGTGTCACTTCTGTGATAACAAGTGAGGTTCCAGAGATCTGAAAATGGTGTGATGGGGTGATGGGATCAGCATTGAACAGCCAGGTGATGTTCGGGGAGGGGTTTCCTCTCGTTACGCAGGTAAACCGAGCGGAAAGGCCAGGGGAGATGAGCTGGTTGGTCAGGCCCTCCACAACAGACACAGGCTCTGCGGAAGATAGGACAAAAGGGCAACTTCATCATCGGTTTCTCTGTTGCAAAAAGTCTTTTACCAATAGAAAATATTATTATCCTTTTCTTACCAAGAACATTAACAGTATAGTTGGCACTCATCACAGTCCCTCTCTCAGTCTCAGCAGCACAGGTATAACTTCCTTCATCGCTCCTCGTCACCGTAACAAAGGCGAGATTGTTGTGTTGTCGTTGGTGAGAAGGCCCTAGTGTGAATTTCTTGCCATTCTTAAACCACGTGGCCACACGTGCAGTTCTACCAGACAAAATACACTCCAATGTGAGAGGCTGTGACTGCTGCGGAGACACGGTCACAGGGGTGGTGGGGTAAACTATCTGCACAGGTGGGGAGGAGTCTGAATCTATCCAAAAAATAAATAATGCGTGTTAGTAAAAATAAGAAAGAAAGCAGGTGAGATACTTCAATTACATGTCATCTGACTTACATTTGACTGAGAGTTTGGTACCATGAGGCTGCATCACGGTTTCCCCAGTAACAGGGTTGTACGCACCACATTTATACATGCCTTGGTGCTGGGCTGAAACAGAAATTATCTGGAGGTTCCCAGATGGGAGAACTAGGTAGTCATCTAAATAGAGAAAGATAAAGCATTTTCAGTGGCAGCACCATATGTTGTCCAATAGGGGTGAGCAATATGAATGAATTCTTCAAACATAGTTCATGGGACATTGGGATTATTATATAGTGGCATTAACATGCATTGCACTCCATCATGCCAGTTCTGCTAATTGACTTGCAACATTTTTCTTCAGTGTGCTAATAACACATGAGATATGAACGGTATTAATAGTAAAGCAAAAGCATTAAATTCCTCATCTATCGTCATATCTAGAGAAAGAAATAATTTGAAAAAGGGTTAGAGAAGAGTAAGAAATTTTGTCAAACAAACCTGTTGAAACTTCTATCCGCTCCCCACGTACCCTTAGCCGAGGCAGGGCTGGAGGGACACTGTGCGGTAGAGGACACTCTATAAGAACAGTGCTGCCTTCCTGCACTGATAATGACCGCCGTCGGCCATCTTCATATTCTGATATTTCTGCAAGGACAAAGAAAAAGTGAAACTCACTTCCTGTGTAGAATATTGTACTATTAATATGTCCACAGAATCAGTACAGTCCAGAACAAAGGCAAATAGCGCTACTTTCGTCATGATTGTGTTGGATCACTGGGTTTGTTTATTGTTGGAGTAAGTGATTCTATTCATGTCAGATACAGCTTCAGATCAGGGTAAACCCATTAGTGTGCTGTCAAATGGCAAGCTGCATCCCAGCAGGAACATAACACACTACACAGGAAAGCCCAAGGCTCATTAAGGATACCGTTCGAGAGGCATCTGGAAGGGTGCCCGAGCAAAAACTCCGACTGCTTCCTTCCCTCCACCACTCAACAACAGCTGAGGACAGGCATTCTTTCTAAGTATTGTACACTCACAAAATGGCCTTCCTCTCCAAGCAACTTCCTTTCTTTCTTTGAAGTGAGAAGAAGTATGCACAAAAGGGTAATTCTCTGCATCCGTACCTGCTATAGACACACGTGCATGTCGGCTGGCAATAGCTGGCCCGTGGTCTAAGCGTGCCACACACTGATAGACGCCAGCATGGCTGGGCTTAAGGGAGGAGATGGTGAGGGAACCTCCACTGAACTCTACACCAGGCAGGGTGTCAGGGCCCAGGTGAAGGCCTCTAAAGCGCCAGGAAACCAGAGCCGATGGAGGACTTGCTGAGCAGTGCAGATGAGCAACAGAGCCATGACTCTGAACCAAGGAGGCAGGCTCAGAGAGGAAAGAGGGATATTGAGCTGCTAAAGAAACAAAAGGGGAAAAAATTAACTGGTAAAGAATGCTGAAGAAGTATTTTGTGGTCACTGGTCAATAAACACAAATTACATGAGAGCATATTCTCACTGACCTCTATTTCTTTCAAAATTGGCAGATAGATTTCTGCCTCCAACTTATTTCAAGAAAGCTGAACAAAATTTAGTTTATGGTGCTCAGAGAAATCTGATATTTTAAAACCTGGACAGAAGAATTACCACCATGTGCTACATGTTACAGTATGTGAGAAACACTATGTGCTTTTGTTTAGTTTTCTTTCTATTCTGGGTGAACCAAACCTTTAAATATGCAACCTATAACGCAGTTTTTATTCTTTCTTTTGTTATTGTAAAGGTCCGACAATTTTGTTAAAGGATTTTGTAAAGGATACTTAATGAAGCTATTTACTGATCAAATAATGCAGTAGCATCCACAGATGCCACATTTTTTGCTGCGGTCAGTGTTCAATTTTTGCTGATTTGTTGAAAATGTATACTGCTGCATAAACCGACAAAATACCACTGTATTAATGGCAGTATATTTAGACATACCATTATAACATTTTTAATCATTATTTCTGGGGTAGCATATTTTAACAGTCCAATAAAATCCTATGAAATATTGGCCCTGCTACTCAAAAATCATGGGCATGTAAATGAAACTTGGAAAATTGCTTCTGCGCATGTGGAAAACCACAAAGTAGCAGAAATCGACAGAACACCTGTTCAGAACACTGGTCCTGTTGACAGAGCCGGAGATAAGTGTAGTTCATCTCGTGAATCTTGACAAGCTTCAGGACATGCCTGAATGTGTGTCCTTAAATTCATCTTTGACGTCACGTCATTTCTTACAGGGCTGTTACTGTTTGGAGCAGGTCTTTATTTTACTCCTGTGGTTTGAACCAAGTTATTTATCATTTACAATGTGCCTTAAATGAAGCATACATGCAAACACAGGTGTACTTCCCCCACAATAGCATGCACCTGTTCTCGTAATTATGTGAGTAGGTTTTTTTGTTGTCTTGTGTTGCCATGGTCAGAGAATGTCTAATATGGAGAGAAGTGAATCTCAGAACGTGTCTCTGTCCATGTGAGTATGAATGCTAAGGGGGTACACCCCTCAAAATCCACTTTTCTCTGGAAATAATTTTTTAATTTTTAAATTGAAAATACATGCAGCTGAATACTGGAATTTTTAAATTCACCTATCTGTTCTAAAAAGCCGCTCAAAAAATGTGATGACACATTGTGTCAGTTATTACAAAATGCAATTACTGCACTTTTTTATGATGAAAATGTTATAATTTGGTGAATTATGTAATAAACCACCAAAATGTATGTCTTAATTAGGAAAAACATCATATCATGAGAAAAAACATTGACTTTAAGCATACCGGCATGAATTGTAAATAAGTAGTAGGATGTTTCATTGGTCAAACTTAAATCAAATATAACAGCACCCATTATAACAGGGTAGCTAATAGAGACAAAAATGACACTAAATGAATGCTACTGACATGAACACGGACATGTTGGAAGACTTAAACACATGCAATCTGGATTATATTATGCAAGTATTACAGGCCTACTGCACATGTACATGATCAAAGCATGTGACTGGAGCAGGCAGGTTTTTTCTAAGAACAGGCCTGATGGTGCATGGAACTATCCCACTCCAATTTTGCTGTGATGAATGATACTTAAAATGTATAGTTTTAGTTCTAATTCACTACAACTACTGTATAAGGACAAAGACAGAGAAGAACAACATCACTGAATCACTTTCAGAACAATTTGATAAATGATAAAACGTTGACTGTCAATCAAAATTATTTATTTATTTATTTATTTATTTATTTATTTATTTATTTATTTATTTATTTATTTATTTATTATAATTGCTCCTCCATGGACTGAAGAACTGTAAACTGGAGCAGGATGACATTCAGAGATGATTTCTTTAGATATGTTACAAAGATCCTGGAACTTTGTTCTTTATCATAATGTAAAGGCATCAAAGTTATCAGATCTGTCTGATCTGTGTGTCTCTGCTACACACCACACAACACATCAAAATCTGCTGCAGCTCAGTTTGGTGTAAACCTGAAACATCACACCAACTGGTGTCTGAAATACTTTTGAACAACACACTGAACCAGCACCCACCTATGAACTCCTCTGATTTTCTTTTTATTTCTTGGTACAACATGCTACAGCAGTAACAGTTCACCAATAATGATCTGCTGACAAAGCTGGAGCATGCAGTTGTACTGGAAAACATGTTTCTTGGATGTTACCGTTCTCAGTGTAGACAACCCTTAAGAGTTCAAATATATTGTGTTTTTCATTTATTTTGTGATTACCATAGATACATATAAATGTACTTGGTGGGGCTGTAAGATTGCCCTTTGATCAGCAATGTGCTCCTCATTAAACACCAACAAATGTGGTTTGAAGCACATCATTTGTTAGGTAAAAGCATGTTCTGAATTTTAGAAATCATTAAATTACTGTTTTTTCAATAAATATTAACTTTAATAATGCTCTGCTCCATCCTAGAATGCTGGTCATTCAAAAACAAATAATATCTGTTAGATACTTTATTAATCCCGCAAACGGGAAAGGTTGTGTTAATTTAGGCCTTCGTTCAAATATTTCTGTTCAAATGTAGAGAGTAAAAGTAAAAAGTTACCAAAACCATACTCAAGAGAAGTACAGATAGCTGCAGTGCAAATACTGTTACTTCCTATCTCTGCTTTTGGATGTACATAATTTTAAGATATAAGTTAAATAAGCATTCACATTTGTTTTATTATTTTGGAATGGGCAGGATGCCAGTGTGGTGTGACTTTGAGCAGGGAGTGGGTGAGGTGAACACTGGAGTGGAAAATTCTCACTGCTCCACTTTGCTCACAAACTCTGGTGATGAAAGAAGTACATCCTACTAAAGTAGGCTACAAAATGTGTTTATTACATAATGCACCAAATTTCATTATAACATTTTTGAAAAAACAACAGCAATTGGTCATAGATCGAATAATTTTTTTTTTCTGTTCCATAGGCTACTTGTTTTTGTCTTTTGTCTGCTTTACATCAATATTTGCATAACATAATCTAGATAGCATGTGTGTAAGTCTTACATGTCCGTGTTCATATCAGTACCACTTAATTAGTGCCGTTTTGTCTCTATGAGCTTTCTCTATTATAATGAATAGCCTAGATTACGTATATTTGATTTAGGTTTGACCAATTAAACATCCTACTAGTTCTTAAAATGAATCCTTATATTGCTATATATTGCGTTCAAGAATTTTATTACAAAATGCGGAAGATTATTACAAAATTGCATAATGAGATTAAAATATATTACATTATTACATATTGCATATTACATAATGCGTTGCTACAATGCTTAAAAGCTGCTTGATGACCAGCGTAGATATCATACAGTAAGCTTCTAGGAAGTTCAGCTCTAAGTATCTAAGAGTAGTATACCAACTTACATGAGCAGCTGATAAGCAGGGACTGGCTGAGGCACAGCACAGTGGACAGGAGGACCCTTAGGCCACTGTCCATGGTGCACTTTGACCCCTGCCAGCAGCCGTGTTGTCCAGCACACACACCCTTGACTGTTCAGTAAACCTGCAACACACAGAAGAGAGAGAGAAACACATTAAACCAGAGCTCTGAGCGGAAACATGACAGCACAGCCAAAGGAAGAGAAAGAAAAATTAACAGTAAAACCAGCTGGCGAGAGATTTAAGTGGTGGATCATTGTGGGAAAATGAGCAGAAATCTATTAAGGCCCAAATAAATCCTACACGACAATCCTTCTAATCTTCACGACACATCCCCTTTATATACTCCTTGATCCATCTCCCACCCTCTCCTCTGACCCCTCTTCTCACCCACTTCAGCATCTCCATAGAGGCTGGAATGTCCAACCTCTCTGCCAACCTGCCCCTCTCTCCCACTGGGCCACAGAGGTCTTCTGCTAATGGAGTGGCTGTGGAGAGACTGTCGCCTCACTGTTAATATCACTCTCTTGTCACACTTTGTTGCGTCCTCATAGGTTCACTGTAGCCTGAAGTGCAGGCCCAGACACACACATAGGGAGACAAGAGAAGAGCCAAAGGGAGAGACAGAAAAGGAGTGGAGGGCACGTAATTAGGAGCATTCCTCTATCCTTTTCAACCTGACCCCCTCCGACTGTGGCACCTCCTCCTCCTTTTCTAAGAGTAATCCGGGCAGGCTTTGATCCCAGGTTCCTGGTTGGTAACCAGGGCATGAGTCTGAGGCCGGAGGGACAATGGTTGTCCAGCTGTGATATTCACACTAGGGCTTCAGTGGCTCGTAGATGTTAGCGGAAGGGCCTACCAGGGCTGAAGGGTGGGTCAAATTAAAAGGATGATGTCTGGGTGGGATCTGTGAAGCTGAACAGGTTTCTTACACACGTTTTCTAACCTAGACATTGTTTCATCTGCTCAACAATCAAGCAGGTCAGTTTGTTTAGCCTCCTCTCAAGCTTGCAGCATGACTGCTTGGTCCCAGTGGATTACAGTTTGAGTAGAGTTACAATTATATTCAAGTCTCTAAAAAAAACAGTGAAAAGAGAAAATGGACATCAAAATTTCTCAGGATGCAAATTGTTTTTGTCTGACCAATAGTCCAAAATACATGATAGAATATGATGACATAGTTATGTGACTTAAAATAATATAAAGGAGAAAAAGCAGCGAATGTTCAGATAACATGACTTTATCCATCAATACATTTTCCGAAAATTGATTTTTCTGTTGATTGACAAATTGAGTTGCAGTTCCAGCACTAGTTTAGAAATATGTTAGAAGCATTTTTGCTCCTTTATGATTTTTTCACATATTAATTCTCACTCCATCTTTCTCTCTTTCCCCCACTGATGGCAGCCTAAGAGGAGGAGGAGAACGATGAGGAGGTGGAGAAGGAGGAGAAAAGAAGCAGGAAATAATAAACTCTCCCAGCTTCTTGCTCCCGCCCCCTTCTCACCCTGAGGTCAAAGGTCAGAGAAGAGCAGAGAGAGGGTGAACCAGCGGGTGTCTGGTGGCCCTAGACCAGCTCCCAGAGGTCAACTCCAGCTCTCTCAGCTTTGCACCCACACACGCACGCACGCACGCACGCACACACACACACACACACACACACACACACACTTCATTGCTTCTACACACATTAACAAACATTCCATACTAAACAGGTGTAAAAATACTTAAAAGAAGAAATAAAATTATTTCTTGGTAACAACACATGTCAGCCGGATTCTGAGAACTGCTACTTTGAGAAATCTGTATCGTCACTTTAGTACTTAACATATTATATCATGTACAGTACGGGATGAACTCACTGCATTTCAGGCCCTAGTATGAATGTGTGCAAGCTCATTCAGGCGAATCAGACCCACATCTTGCAGGCTAGCGTTTCTCCATCCCACGAGTCGCAACAGGCCCTGCACACTGCCCCCATGTCATCAGTGGAAACTATCTTTCTCTCTCTGCCGGAATAATGATATATAATTACAATAATAACAACACCACTATAAAAATGCACAGCTAGGCACTGGTACATTGGCACACAGTGTGAGAAATTGGAGCTGATACTGTAACTCCCTCTATCTACCCCACTCTCTCTTATTTTAACCCATTACTTCCTCCCAGTAGGCATAGTAGATGGGTACCACAACAGCGACTGGGTGCCCTTGTGTAAACACACACAGCTGCATATCTGGCCCATTGATCTGGCACAACGAGGAAACACAGGGGCATCATTCCTCCCTCTTATCTGTTTGGCTTTCCTTTGACATCCGCCACCATGAAGCCGCCTCAGTGGAGACAGACACTGTGAGGATATCTTGTATCCCCCATCATAGAGAACCGTACTGATGCTGGAAGCACTGGCTGCATGGAAAGGCAAACCCTGCTTCCTCCTCAGCAGACACCCAGACAAAAGCTGAAGTGGCCCTTTGACAAAGGGGAAGTCCCTGTAAAATGAAGTCTGATCGGCCTGAGAGCTGTCTGCTCTGGTCCCATGTTGATCTGCAGCCAGCCAGCCCACTCTCTCACTGCTCTGCTCTCTTTATCCAAAACTCCAGACCATACTGCTAAACGGAAAAAAGTCCTGCTCCAGATTTCCTCCTCCTGTCCCAAATATGATCTTGTGTTACTCTGTTTTTACACTTAGGTTGTAGATGTAGGGCCATTTTCAAGACAGGTCAACCAGATATAAATTGAAGAGACATCTTGTGCACAGACTCTGGGACACTGAAAACTGATATACAGACACAGGGACAGTTTATGAAAATAAATGGGTCAGTGAGTTCAAGTGGAAAAGTTTGTATTTCTTGGGAGGGGGGACTAAGCATGTATGTTTAGGGAATGTTTGAGTGACACCTGGCTTAAGTGTGTGAAAGCCAGGAAAAAACAACAGTCTACTTGAGCAACATGCATCTCTAACTTACTTAACTTTTATCTTCTATGCTCCTTTCCAGAAGAATTCATATTGTCCTTTACTGCCCTTTACTGAGACAGTACTTTTATTTATCCATCTTGGGAGTACATACAAAACTTGGACAAAGGAGTTAGCCCCATCCATTCCCTTGTAGGACAAGAGGGATTCCTGGTGATGACACAGAAGAAAATAAACACCCTGACAGGCTGCCCCAAGGGAAAGGAAAGGGGTTCTGGGGGGTGGGGAGGGTTTAGCACCTGCACGTCTTTTTGGAGTCCTTGGCAGGAACTACTTAAAGCCCCATCTGCCCCCATGTGGGGCTGGCCCATATCCCTGTCATATTGGGTAAACAGGGACAAAAGCAATGCGGTGGAGCATCAAAGACCTGGAGGGCAGAGGAAGAACAGGTCACAACTGGTGCTGCTGACTGAGGCAGGGGCCTGGCCTCTCCGCTTCACAAGACTGCACAGCTGAATGAAAGCCAATGGCAAACATTGAGAAGCAGCTCCACAGCTGATCCGATAACAGGGACCAATCCTGACTGCTCTGGGAATCAATATTGGATTGGTGCAAACCCAGTAAATCTGAATGGTTTATCTAGTTAAAAAAAGAAACAATATATGAAACTGAATGAAATAAAGATAGTTAGAAATAAAGATATTAAGGGTAAGAGTGACTGGGGTGAAAGAGAAAGTCTTTTTTGGTATGATGGTCTAATCTGACCTGCGCACTGAAGCTGATTCACATGCTATACCCCAAACCTGTCTGCACTCGCCCCACATCTCACTGACAGAAGNAGAGAGAGAGAGAGAGAGAGAGAGAGAGAGAGAGAGAGAGAGAGACACACACACACACACACACATAGAGTTGAGATACATTTTTAAAAAAAGATGAGACACAATGGGGGGAAAAGTATCTAACCTTAAAGCAAGGACTCTCTCTCTGTCTGTCTATATGAGAACCGTTCATTCAATCTACTTCACACTTGGCAGCTGTAATGCTTGAGGCCCAAAGAAAAGCAGTGTCAGATTGGTGCAATTTGGAGACACGACAGGTTCAATATTAATAAACTTTGAACAAACAAGCGAACACCAAGCTGCTCAGTTCTGTATCTGAGTGCAGAGTATGCTGCCTAGGAGCAAAAAGAGTGGGATGGTAATGAATTTCGATAAGTGAGAATGGATGTTCTAATGCAGAGTAAAATCTGAGGAGTTGAAAATTGCATAGAGCCTGAATGGCAATAGCAAAAGGACGTGTTATAGTCAAATAATGAAAAAAATACTGAATAGAGTGTTAGTGTTCATCAAACTTTCAGGATCCTGCATGAACTGTTTAAAATATTTATGCTAATAAAACCATAAGTATGAGCCAGTGATCTCCAAGCTGTACAGCAAGTCAGAGAAACTCTTTTTTCTTCACATGGCATGCTTTAAAAAGAGAAAAATAGACAGCGAAAACAGAGCTTTTAATCAAGAATAGACAGACTCTGAGGCTACTTCCCACGGGCAGCTCAAAACCAGTATGTCTCATATAAGCACAAATCTTTTGAGCAAATATACCCACTCCAATGATCCAAACTGAAGCCACAGAAAATAAACGATCTAAGAGCCCAATATGATGGATCCACTTCATTTTAGGAGAAGCTTTTTTTTCTATTTTTAAATGCAGCCCACATTATACTTGAAATGAGCAAAGATTTACAGATATTAAAAGCACTTAACATCTGTGTTCAATAAAATGTTAGTTTCTTTCATGCTATGGGTATATATACTTATTCACACCTCATTAATTTATCAACAGTACAGCATTAATTTTTATACTATATACTGGGGGCCAAGCAAACAGCCCCTAACGAACAGGCACGTTTTGGACAGGCACTGCAGTAGTATGAGAGAAAATAAGAAGAAAAGCTCTCTGGGAGAGGAGTAAAAGGAGCTGGGGGTATAAAGAGGTGAAACATTCACTGGGAGGTGAAAAGTTGCCAAGCCTCGATTCATTTCTCCTCCCTCTTTCTTGGCTCAAAGATAGAGACGTACAGATAATGGCTGAGCTCGCTTCTGTGTCTGCCAAAACTGACTGATGATTCAGCCCGGCTACATTCAACTCAGCCCAGAAACTTGGGAAGAGACTCCTGAGAGAAGGGACTCCAGGGGACCATTATAGGCTTCTTCTATTGGTCTGGGTGAGCCCACAGAGGAAACTAATGAGTGGAAACACTGGGCCTCTGGTACAGCCTAACTCTGTCTGATTAAAGACTGAGACATTATTAAAAGTGGGACAGACTTAGAGGAGAGTAAACTAAAAAAAACAGAGAGAGAGAGAGAGAGAGAGAGAGAGAGAGAGAGAGAGAGTGAGAGAAAATAGAAAAAGAGGCATGATTTGGAATCAGCTAAGTCGATCCATAATAAAAAGTAAGTGCCCCTGTCTGAACCTGACATCCTGCAGAAAGGTACACAAGTCTCCTCAATAACTCACTTAAGTGTGTGTGAATGTGCAGAAGACAAATGAGATATGTCTTAAAGGACAGTCTGCTTCTCAGACACTGGTGTGTGTGCGTGTGGATCAGTGGGAGAACACAGCGTCAGCAGTCCGGGAGGCACAGGGTGACATCGAGGCCAAGCTGGTCGCAGAGCCTGGTGACGGCGCAGCCCTGACAACACCGCTGTGGTGTGGGATCAGACGAGAGGAGGAATGAAAGGAGAGGCCCTGGGGGATCAGACAGTCACATCCCACAAAACCCTGTTTACCAAGGACACCCCCCCCCGCCTTCTCCCTGTACCTCCTCCTCCCCCTCCAACGCCCCCGTTCACCAAAGCCTGACCCTCCCAAAGTGCCAGGGCCAGGACCTGGGAGACAGCGTTAATTCTACCCTGAGGCTTGTTGGCCGAGGACACAAACAGAGAGCAGAGAGAGGGGTGAGAAAGGGAGGGTGGTAGAAAGACTGAGACTGAGAGGAGAGAGAATAGGGACTGAATGGTACAGTATGTAAGACCATCTTAATTGGAGATTGTTCAGCAATGTCTTGTTTTTCCTGGGAATCTGCAAGGGGGGGACAGGAGGGTGGGGAGGTACGGTCGTTTCCCAAGGTCCTGAACAGCAGGATTAACCACAGGGGTGAAACTCAATAGCGGCCTCGGACACTGGAAACAGATCCCTGTGTATCACCATCATACAAGGCCACCTCAAGACCTTTTGCAAAGCGCATGTAACTAACAACCATTCCCCATTGTTGAAACACTCTGGGCCCTTCCGGCTGATTTCACAGGCCTTTCAGCCCACAGGGGAGCGTTTGTTGAGACGAAAAAGGTAATTCTGATCGAAAGGAGGAATGCACAAAAGGGCCTTCTTGCCCGCAGGCCTTGGGTGTGTTATAACACTGATCTCCAACATATGCCAAGAGTCTGATTCATCACGCCAGGTGAGAGTGGAGCTGGGATTGTGAAGCCATGGCACCAGAGCAGAAGAGGCCACACATTCACATTCCTCAATATCAGCTTTGATTAGAGAGATGATGGGAAAGCACATTGATGTAGGGGAGGAAAAACCATCATGTTTGCCAAACCTCTTGAAAATGTCCACCTTCTCTGGGAGAGTCAGGGTGCTATCTGTGTTTCTAAATGCTGTTGTGTGGGCTGCAAACTATGGGCATGCAGGGATCTGATCCAGCTACCCCCACCCCCCTCTCCCTCCAGTGCAGACTCCCATCCCTCCCCAGCTTTCCTGGATTCCATCACTGCTTGTGTCTCTACGGCAACAAGCAGCGATGAGGCAGACAACAGTTTCTGTTCAGTCTCCTCCTGATAGGTCGCTGGCTGCTGACCAAAAGCACTTTCAAACTAAAACACATATTAAATAATGTAATTCCAAACATGTGCAACAAAAACAAAATGACAGAGTGTCCAGATAGACACTAACAAGAAAGTCCAGAGCAGAAAGAAAAACTCACTTGGGTTGGATTGAGGGTGTTTTTCTCTACTTTGTTTGTCACTTGAGAGGCGTGAGAAAAGAAAGTACACACAGAGTATTTTCATTTCTCAGAGTGATGAATTGACTTTGCAAATATAATGGAGCGATGGCCGTATATTCATGGGGGGAAGGTTTTAGGGGACAGCAAGTCTAGTCTGCAAAAACCTGAACTCTGCTGCCAGCGAGCAGAACAAAAACAAACATGTGTAAAAAGGTTATTAGTCTTCTTCACCAATTCCACAAATCTCTTGCAAAAATCCAAACAAACAAACCAGCTCCCTTGTACTTACAAGTCTGAGGACCCAAAGCTAAATATCCAATCCTAAACAGAGTGTGTAAATGCTTTATTTAGTTTGTCTAAATGTTTATCCGTCTTGCCTTGTAACACTCCACGCTTGTTGTGCGGCAATCGAGAGATCACAAAACAAACTTGGTGGTGATACATCAACACACACATCATCCTAATTTCCACTTCTGGCTCTGGGTCAAATAGTAAAAACCTCTCCAACATATTTAGCGTCCAGGCCACTCTGTGCTGCAGTGTTGGAGGTGAGAAGAGCTTTTGGCAGATGACGTAGTGGCGGTGATGGTGCCAAGAGAAACACAACCTCATGACAACAGCGAAACATAGCAATAATACAGAACCGGTGGCATATACTAACTCTGTGTGTTCTTTGTGTATGTTTTTGTGTGTTTGCTACTGTGTAAGAGCACCGCAAAGACATGACAGTGATTTATTTTACTTGACTCAAGTCAGTCAAACCAAAGATGTGTTTCTATTCATCACAAGGCAGAAACACACCCCACAGTATCTGCTCCATTTCCAAACATTCACAGAACAATTAAGCCAACAGGAGAGTCTATACGTTTTATTCTTTTGGCTTAAATTCCACCTTTCACTTTGAATATCTTTTATAAATAAGGGGTTCCGTTACTCACTAAGGGGCCACATCTTGGTGCAGGGATGGCCCAAAATGGCACCCTTAACCACAGGCCTGGAGGCAGGCAGCGGCAGTACCCACACTGCCTCACACTCTGATCTGGGAAAAAACAGCCCTTCAAACAAGTAGCCTGTTTGTCAGCCAGAGGGGAGTGCCAGCCACTAGTTTTGCCTTAATATAGTCTTGCTGATCCTCGCGCTGGCTTTTAAACAGCACACACATTCTGGTTCGCAGAAAACCCATGTCAGATGTGACTTATTGGTTCAACATTTGAAATAGAAAGCTGTGGTTGCTCGCAGTTTCAGAAAGAAAAGACAGTAACTTTTGGGGCCCACACTGAGGTGACGGGCTAAGTCAGGCATATTTAGTAGGGTCAGTTTTCAGGAAGGGAAAAAGAAATGAGTCTTGCAAACAGGAAGACACAGAGGATACAAAAAAATCCCCTCGCATGTTCTGAAAAACTTTGTTTTGAACTGTGAGAGCTGTCAGCAAGGGATCGGTTCAGAAGTTCATTCCCTGAAATGTTCCTTAGGGCTGAGAAATCAATAAGAGAACTACATGAGACGCAGGCCACAGAACAATGGGTCTCATCAAGTATTTGCTTGACAATAATGTGAAAAGTTGTATTTGGAGAGAGGCAAAGCTGAGTTGTGTAAAAATGCCACGTCAAACCCTCCTGGAGAACTTTTTGTTCTTTCACATACATGTGGTGTTCTGCATCATGTTGAAGGCACATACAGTATATTATAGCTACATGAGCCAAAAAGCATGAGCCAAAAAGCATTCCCTCAGATGATTATGAGCACATAATAAAAGGCATTTACAGAAAATAACAAACTTCAAATTGTAAGGCTACAAAAAGACTTGCAGCATGCTTCTAACTGCCAGAAGAACCAGCAAAGTGTTTTACAGTCTGTAATGGTCTTTTGGTCTTTTCAGCAAGCCAACCAACTCCAGTATGCATCAAGATTTTATATTATTTTTTCCTCCATTAAAAATCATGGTCTCTATCAAAATGTGTCTCATGTCATACAAACTACTCTTGACCATCTGCTGTTGAGGTATTTTCATTATCTGCAACCGCCTAGACCGAATGTTTTTCCTCAAAGCGTCATGTGTGTGGTATTGGTTTACATTCCCTTATCATATTCAGAACAGACATATATATTTAGTTGAACCCTGTATTTCCATTACATTAACACAAAACAAACCGTCTTCAGAGAAGAAGCAGACCTCTGAGCCCTGCCTATCTCCAGCCTGCACGGCTTCATCCCACTGAATTTCGGTGGCTGGCTGGAACATCTGTTTCTGCTGCTCCAAAAATTGTTTGTTTGTCTTAACAATTACGCCCTGATGTTTCTCATTTCATTTTTTGAATCTCTCGAAAGTCATTATCCAGTTTCAGGTCCTTCCAGGTTCTGAATTTTTTAGAAATTTAATATGACCATCTGTTGAAAGCTGGTGTATACATTGAGCTACAGTCAGCTCACCTTTGACATTTCAGAGGAGCTTTACCAGTGGAAGCATGCAGCCTATCGTAACGTCCTGAAGTAACATGCTTGCATAGTAGAGCGAGTCAGTGCTGGGCTGTTTGGATCATCTGTCAGAGTCAGGGGACATAGAAGAAACAGGGATAGGGGGGGTCCCACAGAGAGACATATGTGTTGTGTAGTTATAGTGACAGTGAGAACGCAGAGAAGATAAGAGGTGCTACTAATGACAGCTCCGTATAAACACAACTGACACCTTCTGCTACTGCGTTTACCTTCACAGAGAATAGATTTAGGGAGAGAAATGGAGGAGAGAAATGGAGGGTGGAAAGTAGCCTTCTTTTGTTAGCGTTGCAGCTGTAGGGTGCACTCACCAACTCACAGTCACAAAAACTCAAACTCTTTTTTTGACCTGCCCATCTTTCCCATCAACTCCTTCATGGCTGCTGGGTGTTGTCAATCAGCACCCTCTGGCTCCTTGAACATAGGGGGACTCTTTGGCACACTGCCCAAAACTCCCTTCTGTCCATCTAATGGGGCCTGAGCTGTGGGTCTGTCCTTGACGAATGGGAACTGAAGCTCACAGGGTAAAGGCCAGCATTAGAAAATGGGAAAGGCGCCGCTGTATGACTCAATTCTTGAGCAATAGGAGTATAAGGAGGGAAATGTGTCAATAGTTCAAAACAAGCCATGTTTTAGTTTGGGAAAAGTTGTTCGGAGGGTCAAACATCAATTACAAAACAGACAACTAAACTGTGCTTTATTATACTAAGAAGATGAAGTATATTAGCCATCAGAGATTTAGAGAATGATTAAGACTTAATTCCAGCGGTCAAAATATCGATGATGAAAAATATGGTGATTCAGATTTCTCACCTTTTTCATTTTCATTTCTCCTTTCTCTCCACCAAAGGTTTATCCTTTAAAAGCAGTAATATGACAGTGGGAAACCAAATAAACAACAAAACCACATTGTAATTTAGGTTTTAAACTCACTTCCATTCACTTTAAGGCCATGATAGTCTGACTCAGCGGGTGTAGACTGTGGGTGTAAGCCCGCCAATGGCTGACTATTTCAGTTGCATGTGTGTGACCATTTCCAAAATCCCCAAAACCACTACAGGTAACAGCAAAGACAATCTCAAAGCAAGTGACCTAAATACTAAAAATGACAAATTTGATGAAGATTTGAATCATACAATGAGGCAATCCTGCTGCGTTATTTCGGTGATTAACCATTTTAATGTCAGGCTAGCCTTTCCACGTGCAAATGCTCAATCAAAACAAATCCCCCCACCCACACACAGTTTCGCAAGGACATCATCCTGCCACAACCACCCAAGACGATTGTAATTAGTTTTAAGAAATACAAACAAGCCGAAGCGTTTTTTTCTCTCTATAGCAGAATGACAAAGGGTGCAGCCAGACCTTTCTCCAAGGTTGGCACAGTGCTAAAATGAAGTGTGGAGATGAATCTTGTTATGGGACACCATGCCCGCGGCTGAGGTTTGCTGTTTGGCCTCAAAATCTATACAGTCTAGAAAGCAATGTAAAAGTGTGAGGTTCCCAAAATTTACTTAAGTTACCCATCTAGACACACCTTCTCCAACCACACTCATTTCACATACATATTCACTCACACGTGTTCTCTAATGGTGCGTTCACACCAAGAGTGAGTAGAGCGAATGTATAGCTTTACTCACTCTTGGTGGAAACACACCATAGCAGATACATGTGGGACTACAACTTACAACTAATGTTATGGTTTTCTTTAATTAATTAAAAAAATAATAATCCAGAATCATCTTCAGTTTCCTTTTATTAGCAAATGCTAATAATATTAAATTTGAAAAAATATATGAAACAGAGAAAAGCAAGAAATTCTCACCCTTGAGGCTGAAACATGCAAATATATTAGTTACTTATAAAATGTTGTTAATTGAAATCATCATCTAACTATAACTATGGAAACCCATGCATTACCTCAGCTGCAGAGAAGACTCTAATTGTAGTTTTGCAGAGTTAGACGACACCCCCCCCCCCCATGTTTTCATCCTAGGACTAACTATGACACTCCTCGTACCTAAACCTAACTGAGCAGGCGTACCGTATAATAAAGTGGGTGTGTCATGTAGCATTCTATAGTCGCAGACAGACCTACTTGCAACTGCTGCTATTCGACGTCCATTTGTCATTGTTGGAGTGTAAGTGGTTGTGTGATTATAATACTGCATTAGAGCCATTATGAGTGCAGGGGCTGGTATCATTACACATGCTTACATTCAAATTGCCCACTTAACATAGTTCTCCTACAGCAACATGTGTTTATCATTAGCGAGCACTCTAATGGCTCAAACATTATTCGAGCACACTTAATGACATCGTTGTGCTTTGTTCGGGTCTGTCAGATAAGAGTCAGGCCACTAATGGTTTATTAATTTCCCTACGAGTCACAAAAACATGCTGTGAAAACTAAAGAATTACTCTGAGCCTCTGTCTTTGTCAGACTATATCACATTCCCAATACATAGTTACAGCAAGGGAAAAACCCACACATGCTTATACTAAAAATAATTCATGCATTCATATGTTCAGTTTGAAATACAGCATCTATTGGTAATAGAGCCTGGACCTCTGTATCTGTTTTGCTGTTCAAAAGACTTTTTGTTGAATGTTTTATGAAAAAACAGCCATACTTGAAGACAATCTGATCCAAGAAAAGAGTTTAACAGCATGACATCTTTCTACAATCTAAACCAAGTATCATATTTTTGCATTTGCATGTCGGCCCTTCCAAATCAAAGATGAAGAACTTGTGTCCTGCTCAATATTTTGCTCCAACATTCAACAAACACACACATAGAAAACCACTGTTGGAAAGGCATAGAGCCAATTTCTCCACACACTTCAGGACCACAATGCAATGCAGCCACAGCACACACTGCAAGCGGGGGATGAAAGTTATTCTAGGAAATGTGGGAAATGACTGAGTGAATTAAGTTAAAATGAGGCAGGTTCAAGAAGAGTGACCACAAAAAATAAAAT
>JANJYP010018298.1:0-19736 GCA_024605115.1 Rastrelliger brachysoma | reverse complement strand
GGCGCCCTTCAGGAGTGGACACCAATGTGGGCTGATAAGATCCAAATGTGAGGTCATCTTCTAAAAATGGTTCTGATAAAGGGTTAGAAAAAGAATAACTGGCTATATGTCTTTCCTTTAAAATGATGTTTGCTCATGGCTACACTACGCAGGAGACAGTGGTGCTTTGTTACCTTTCACATTGGAGGTCTTCTCCTGCTGCTGCTGCTTGTCTTGAGACTGAGGCTGGTCCTTCCTCTCACCTGTGGGTGGTCGCTCCAGAAGACGAGGTGAAGTCAAACTCTCCAGAATCTCATCTAGTCGAGTACGAGCTCTCTGAGGCTGCTCACTTCTGAGATTAAACGCAATAACACAACATACTGTATGTCATGTTAGATGCAAAAAATAGCCATCTTTGTTAGAACAGATGTAGACAAAGCAAAGATTGTGTTTTTCAGCTGCACTAAAGCACTAATTATTTATCATCCTAGAACTATAAATAAGGACCAAGTGAGACAGAAAGAGCAAAAACAAATCTGGTACCTTTCCTTGTTGGTCCAAAGTGCATTCTCTTTTTTCTTGTTTTTATCAATGTCGAGTCCGAGTGCATCCATCAGGTCATCCTTATCATCCTCAAATGTAAGATCACTTCGCTTTTTTGTTGCACTAGCTAATGAAAAACGCATACATACACACACGGTACCTCAGTGTATGGCGATCACATGGAAAAAAATGAAAACGAAAAATACAAAGTAAAGACTTTGATAAAACTTTACGGCTCACTTGTTTCACTCCTTAGGATAGAAGAACCTGTGGGAGATGGCACTGATACCTCAGGTTTGGCCGGGTGCACACTTGATTTAGATTCAGCTTTGGTTTCATCTGGAAGCAAATCATCAAGCAGGTCATCCAGGGGGTCCAGATCTGCAGATGAAATTAGATTATTTACTGCTTTCAGTGATTGGACACGTTGTAAATATATGGGTACTTAAAGTAAATACTAAGGATTATTCAAATATCATATATATACTGTGTATATATATATATATATTAATTAAAGTATATACTATACTACCAGTTTATTAGACACACCTGCACAATTTACACCAGGCTAATAAAAAATATGCTAAAAATATTATATTTTGAAGCTCTTCTAAATCTATGTTGAGTTTTGTGCCTCTGATTAGCAGCAGTGATGAAATAGATTGCATTCATCAGCATCACAAATATAGGAACTATTGTAATGGATTGTACAGGTGTATCTAAGAAAATGTAACTGAACTGAGTCACTGGAGTAAAAGTCAAAGTATGTGTGAATACATCGCCGAGAGTTATTTTTGGGTGTCTATTCACAACAGTGGTATTTTAACAGAGCCAAACTACCACCAGGTTTGCAAATTTGGGTGGGATATAAAGCTACTGTCACTTGTTAAAGCACTAATGCACCGTAGGCGTGAGATGTTGAACCCAGATCTCCATCATTGAGATCAGTGTCTGAATTCATGCAGCAATTTCAAAAAAACACAGCAGAGTGATCAATAAACACAAGTTTTTCTCTCTTGTGAAGTTACATGACATGAAAAGATCTTAGTGGTGTGTGAAAACAAGAAGATTGCTCACCAGAGAAGGTGAACTTCTTGTAGTTGCGTGATGTGGATGAAGGAGCAGAGTTTGGCTTCCTCCCTCCTTTGCTGGGTTCATCTGAGTGAAGTCGGGGAGACACAACTTTCTCTGATTGCTGCTAACAAAGTAAACTTCAAAGACAATTATAATGTGAGGCTAATAATGAGAAATAATTTATACAAGAGCACTCTGTACTGAATTACCTGCTCCCTCTGGTTTTACATTACTCTCTAATGCGGCAGAGTCTTTCTTTGGCCCTTCATTACCAGACGGCTTTGTTTGTGCAGGAGCTGAACTAGGTTTTTTCTTTGGTGCAAAAAGGTCAGCATCCATATCATCTATGTCCTGTATGAGGATAGAGAAACCATAAAAATACAACAATACAGCTTTTTCTCTGCTTTTCCACATTTATTTTTCTTAATAACTGACCTTCATGTTCTTCAGTATGTCATCAGGATCTGCTGCTGAAACTTCAGAGTCCTTTGACAAGAATAAAAAAAAAATAATGACAGGCAGAGGTTAAAATCATTATAAAGTAAAAGACTGTAAATGTATACAAGCATGCATGTTTCACATCTCTGTCTACATACCTCAGCGTCCTCACCATCCTTCTTTACCTCCTCCGCTAGCATACTGAAGATGTTATCAGAGGCAGATGAGCTGGAGAAGAAACAAATGTTATTTGCAAACAGGAGTGAAAAATGTTCAGTTAGATTGTGTCATCCAACTTACCGATTTGCTGATCCGCCACGAGCTGATTTACCCCTCACTGGGACCTCTAGTAAGTAAATTTTGAGGATAAAATATCAAAACACATGAATCTTTCACAGTGGTAATACTGTAAAAGAAATGCAGAACTGAGCTCACTTACTTTCATCATCAAATAAGCTGTCAAGCAAATCGTCATCTCCGAAGAAACCTTGGGAAAACAATGGGGCGGATACTTTTACACAAGCTTGGAATTTATCTTTTGTGTGCATATGCTGAATTTCACTTATAGCTACCAGCTCTGTGCTGTATACATTGAGTATGTTGTATACTGTATTACTACTGATAATAATACCATTGCTATTATGTGTTTTTTTTTTTTATTCTACTGCATGTTTCTGTTTTTCTGTATCAAAATGCTGCTCCTTCAGTCTCCTTATTGAAACCCAAGGCCTAGGTGGTGTCCTGCTATACAAAATGTGAAGACCCTTAAGATAAAGTGTGTTTTGGGGGGGGGACTAAATGAATACACTCCTGCAGAGATAAAATGATACAACAGTATAACATTAATATAACACTGAATTAACTTACTTTTGTTTGCTTTTCCCTTCGGCTTTGAAGCCTGTAAATATCAATGAAAAATGTTATTTTACAGCTTGGATGTATAACTTCTGGGTCTGAAGCAAATATCATTATACATACACAATGAGGCTGAAAACATGTATTTAACTTATTAAAGAAATCTGTTATCTAGGATCAATCGTATGTTGACGATGGCAGCTGTCTGACTGACTCACCATGTTCAAAATCCGCTGGTAGCTGCTTGTTCGTTAAATCTGATTAGGCGTCCCCGTCTCCATTAGCAACCACTCTGTTACACCGGCGAGTTTTCATGTTGAGTACTCAATACTGTGGTTAGTTGGTAAATACGTATAAAAGTCACACTTTTTAATGCACTAAATACAATTGCATTTAGTATCGACTCTTCATTTTAAAATTAGCAAGCTGACTTGAAGTAACATTAAAAGGAATCAGCGCTGCTACACATTTGATACATACATACACACACGTACACGGCTATTTATTAGCCACATAAGCTAATTCATTCCTGTAGCACATATTTAACGATTAGCATTATAACATTTTGTTGTTGTTTAAAGCTATACATGAACCACACGATTCAAGGTTTCATTTACCGCAGCAAATTCATAATCGTACCAACCCCGAACCGGCGCGACACGTTCATTTCCTGTTTACAGGTCTCAGTGCATTATGGGTAATGTAGTTTTTAACAACATTTCAGGGAACAAGCATGGAAGACCACAGGTACTCTAAACTCAAACACGTTCACAATATTAAAAGCTAAACAGGTATGACGATTACCATGTTCATCATTAGTGTTAGACATTGATGTTAACATCATTAGTTATCATTATTATCATTTATCATATCATTGGCGCATAGGTGCACCAGAGGCTCATTGTAATGTTGTTAATTTTGCCTGTCATAAACCAATTATTTAATGAACTGAGATTTTTATTTAATATTTTAGTTGCAAAAAAAAAAGTCAAGTGATCACCACACAGGTGATCTGCACAAAATGTCCCAATCCATTATGTAGATTTTGAGATATTTCAAGAAACCTTGCTGGTGGAAACACATGATATAGGTTCTTCTACGAACATCCATACAATGTTTCATAGCAATCCATTTAATTGTTTAATTGTTGTTGAAATATTTCAGTCTATACAAAGTGGTGAATTGACTGACAGATCAATGTTATCACCCCACAATGCCTAGCATGGCTAAAAATATCTACAAATGAGGTGTTTGATGGGGTGGGTGGGTGAGGGGGACTGTTTAAATAGTGAAGTTGCCTTTGCTCAGTTTTTGACAACTTGCTCACTTACCTTGTGAAAGCTACCAAACTATTTACCAGCAGGTGGCATCAGAGCTTACAAAGTGAGTCAAAGCAAATTAGTTAAAGCAAAACTGAAGAGCTGAATAATTTATGATCTGTAGGCTATATTTAATTCAGTGAGGTCTAGGTCTGATGTTGTACTCTTAATCAGCACAATAATAACTAGACAAATCAGCCTTCAAGTAAGCACATTGCTCAAAGTTGGACTTAATGACACCATTCTTCATCGAGCTTTTCAAAGTTGGGACAAAGTTGCTTGATTTTGATTTCTTCCACTCATTGTGTTGTAGCAAACAAGCATATGTCATTGAATATTTTAGTTCATAGTAGTGGGGAGTTGCAAGAAAGGGGGGGTCTGTACATCAAAGCAAAACACACTGCATTTCAAATAAGTCCTCCTCTGTTGAGCTACATGTGTGTAGACAACATTTCAAACCTAAAATTATCTCAATAGATAAAAAACGACAGCACAAAAACGTCTTGCAGTTTTATAAACACACATGCAAGTGATGATTCTCAATAAATTATTTTCTGATGCAAGCTATGGTACAGTATCTTTTCCCTTGAAATTTTGTAGATAACGGTGATGTCTCAGGATTAGCTGTTTCATGCCCTTTATCAAAATTTACGATTTGTGTGTGCAAGTGTGTGTGTGAAGATGTAAAAACAGGAAACTCATCAAGGCAAGAAACTTCTATATTTGTTTACTCATAGAACTGACTTTTAAAGCAAAAAATGATGGAAATCAGCACATCAGCCTCATTATCAAGTTTAGGCAAACTCTATTATACTTTGAAGTAGTACTCATTAGAACAGATTGTTTTATTTAGACAGTGGGAAATTAATATAATATATATAACAGGTAGGTTTGGCCCTACCTACTATATATTGTATAATGCAATGCTTGCCTTTAGCCCCTATTTCAGAAGAATTTAGGTTACTTATGACACAAATGATCCCATTTTGCTAAAAGCGAGCACAACAGGGAGATAAAAGAAATAATTTTCTGTTTTTTATACATCTACATGTTGAGGCACAGAACATGTTTTATTGCTTAAACCTTGACCATGTGTTGTATTTCAAAGTTACACTTTGTTTCTCAATCAGACACCAATATGTTGCAAATTCCGCAGTCACAATGAAAGCATTTGTCAGGTTCATCTTGTAAGCTGGAATTTGCCCTGAGTTCACATGCCTGTTGTTTCCTGTTGCAGTAACGCAAGCATCAGCAGGACAAACAGGCCTCATTGTTTCTATAGCCCACTTTTTTTTTTCATACATCCGGTGTGAGTCTTGGAGACAGTTGTCAAGCACAGATGAATCACAAGCAGATCAATGAGAAAGATCAACAAAAGACGACAGGAAATGTCTCATGTAGTGTCCGGGGGGTTGGGGGGAAAGTCTTGATAGCAGAGGCCACTAAAACAAGAACACAAAACAAATACACATTATCAAATTATTTGGTCCAATTTCTGGTGTATTCTAGGTAAAATATGACAGAGCTCACCTAATCTACACCAAACCTGATATTATGGCTCACTCTCATCTTAGTTCACATCTATAGGGGAGCACAAAGGAAGCTAAAGCTGAGGTGCAAAGTCTTGTGTGATTCAGGAAAATAATAGTGTATAAACAAATCATCCTGACTCAGGTGAATCCTCTTGCCCCCTATAAAACAGATAACAAGTACAAGATAACACATAAAAAAGGCCGATGACCTGCAAGAAATCTTGGCGATGGTTGCAGCAGGTAAAATGGTCAGTGAGTTTATTTCTTCATATTAAGGTTCCTAACAGCTGCGTTAAATGGTGCAGTTGTGGCGAGGTAATGTATTTATAATAACCCTCCAAAGAGGTGATGGATTGTTGTTCTGCCTCTGAATCATTTAGTGTTAACAGTGTGGCAGTCAGTGCTTAAAAGCTAAATGTGGGGCAGGCATCTTAGCTCTTTATGCATCTATGCCTCTGTAANCACACACACACACACACACACACACACACACACACACACACACACACACACACACACACACACACACAACTTCCACACTACTGTCAATTTCTCTTTGTCTATGTGGATCCTGTCTCTTTTTCTCCCACTGCAATTCTCAGCTTTAGAGTGTTGATTTTGGCTTTAAGTCTTTGGTACTGTTTACAGGCAGTATTTTTTATAATTTATTTCAGCAGTCTATTTCTATTTCTTTTGAATGTGCATTTCAAGTATTGGATTTCTTTAGCAACTACTTTGATAAAATAGAGCATTTGGCCTAAAATATTGATGAAATAGAGCCATACACATTGTTAGCAGAGAATATGTTTTGTTAAAGTTTTTGATATTCTCAAAGGGGCACTCCATCAGTTTTACACATGAATACCACTTTGCTCTTTCTGACAAATAACACTCAGCTTGTGAAATTAAATGTGTAATGTCTCCGGTGGCTTTTGAGGGACTTTGTCTCTCTGGAGTTTTTTTTTTTTATCTCAGCCCAGCATCAACTTTGGACAATTTCAGATCTCATGACTGATGGCCAGTGCAATGTGTGAGTGTGTGCTGCAATTAATATTTGCTTTTAATAAACCATTTATTCGTAACATTAAAGGGTCATGGAAAGTTTTAGTTCCCTAAACCAGATCTACATTAATTGAAATGTATTTTCCATAATTGCAATCTTTCCTGAACCACTGTTGATGCAGATACTGTAGAAAAACAAGAATTTAAAAAATGTTGTCATTGGATGTAAAAATGAATACATAATAACTGGAGTCCAGGAGACTACACATTTACAAAATGAACATCAAAATATCTTGACCTCTGCTGTTTGGAAGTGCAATACTAAATCACTTGAGTAACATTTTAAGGTATTGTTCAATTGTTTGTTTTTTTCTTACCCGGTAATGCTCACTGTTGGAATTTTTGAGTTTCTTCTTAACCATTGCTTTTTATATATGGCACCTCATTCTCACTAGTCTCCTTCTGCCTGTGATGGGTGATAAAGAAGATATAAGTCAACATTTTGACACAACACATTAATCCACATATTTATCTCCCTTCTTGAATAGTCAATTAAACAGGCAGATATCTGGAAACGGTTAAGTAACGGATGTGAACTGATGTTTGTTAATTAAAATAATTGTGTGAGTGAGCTAGCTGTTGCCATGCTCCATGGTACTGTAGCCACGTGGCGTTGTTTGCCATTGCTGTGTGAGTGGCTAAGCAGGGCCGCGGGGGCTGAGAAGATTGCACTTTGAGTCAATTAGTGGCCATGAGCTCAAAAGCTCTGATGCTTTCCCCTCCATTCATCTCTCCATTATAAAAATGGGAATACACTGTTGTTATGTATCAAGCCACTTGATCCACACTCTGTTGCTCAAGGCAAACCCTAAAATAATCACTGTGGTGATTTCAAATCAATGATGCAGCTAAGTCTCTCCCTCCCTCAGTCTCTCTGTCCCATACATGAAGCAAGCATGCTCTTTCCGTGTTTGCGTTCATATTTGAACAACACATCCTTATAATTAAAGGACCACATAGGTTGATTGCATCATGCACTTCAGAATGGCCCATCAGAGCATTTTCTTAGATGCTACCCTTACCCTAACCCTTCATGGGTGCTTTCTAAAACAGTTGAACATCACTGTTGGAGAATAATGATGTTTTCTAGTGTGACAACGCTGTGTTTAAGGTCTGGAAAGGTGTAGGCACAAAGACTACTTGGTTAGGTTAGGGAAAGATCATCATATGGGTTAAAAAGATCACTTCAAGTGTGGCCTGGGTTAAAGTTAGTACTCCCTTGCATGAGGTTGGAAACTTTACACTCACAGTGGGAAGAAGCCAACACAAACCACTAGAAATGACCTATTGTAACTTTATATAGACGTCATCTTAACTGCACTACGTCATTAGGTTATAATTACTACAGCCACTAGATGGTATCTGTCACTCAATCATGACTAAAGCTTCTTCTTGCCAACTGAATTAAGATACTTGTAAGGACTGGCTTAATTCAAAACATGGAAGTATTTTAATTTAATTTATTTTAAAAATTAAAAGAAATTTGTCAAGCAATGGAGAACATGGCTCAACAGAGACAGCATTTTCTACTCATGAGTGGATCAAAGAAATAAAAAATCAAAAGGCGAAATCCGAAGATCAGTACTTACGGTTTGATTTTGTTGGAGAATCTTTGCCGCAGGATGAGAGCGATAGCGGTGAGGACCGCCATGGTGGTGCACATGGTCCTTTTCCCAGGCTATCCTACCTTGGGACTGCTTGGAGGTTAGAGCACCAAGACTTCTGCTCCCATTGGAAAGGCTTGAATGGAAAAGGCAAAGTTTGTGTTGTAACAATGAGACTGTTCCTGTCTTTTCTCTTGGCCCTCACTCATGATTGGGGAGATTAGCTCAAAGGATTAGTCAGGATCAAGGAGGGGGGTAGATCTCACTGGCAGGACTAAGAAGTAAACAGAGCATGCTGCTGTTTGTTTCTATGCTGAAAACAAGCACTATGCCACCCTGTTGTCATCACAGGAGATCAAGCTAATCTTTGTATATATCATTTTTGTTAAGAAAAGGCAGAATTGTGTTTAAAATGGTTTTGAGTGCACTTTCAGCTTGATAGCGAGGGTTTTCCAGGAAGGATTAACACATATCAGTCAATTCAAATTACTGGGAATCTAGACAGTACTAATTCACTGTTATTGTACTCAAATTTACTTTGCCAAAAGACATCATGGGGCAGCTGCTTAATATACCAGGCCCTCTAATGACATCTCTGCAGGCCAAGTGCATTGTTCCTACAATATATTCTGAAAAAGACAGCATAGTGGGATAAATAGGGACTTTCAGCAGCTGAGCCACTTATACTTAGCGCTGCTGACTCAAGCAGGGAATAAGAGAGCAGTAGGCCAAGCGAGAGAAATAAAAAGGTCTAATTTTGTCCACACGGTCCTGACTAGAACAGCAGAGGAATTAGTGTAAAGTAGTTACAAGTTTAAAGGATTAAACATTGTGTCACAGGGTTTTCTTTGTTCATTTTTTAATTTCAAAATGCTGTTAAATACAGATAGAAAGGTGAGTCATAATGACAAAATGTACAATCATTACAATTAACTGTTAAAAATGTATAAATGTCTCATAAGGTGTACACATGTGGATACAGACTGATAAAAAGAATCATTGAAGAAACATCACATGATATTTAGAAAGAATTGTATTTACATGGCAGTTTCTTGATATACACATTCATTAGAAGGCACATCTATGTTAAATGTGACCCCTCATCCACTGCAGGGTTCATGATGCATTTTCTTTGCTTGTCCTTTACTAGAGTACAAAAACATGGTGGAGAGCTTACACTTTTTTACTATCTGTTTTCTCCTNACACACACACACACACACACACACACACACACACACACACACACACACACACACACACACACACACACAGCGTGCCATGGAAAGAGCACAGTTGCTTGCCTGTTCTTATAGTGTATGCCCGTATGCCCCATAGCCCACAGTTATCTTACAGTAGATTACATTAAAATGTTTCCCCCATGTTATTTCTATGATTGTGTGATTTCTGTCAATATACATCACTTCCCTTCAAAGGTCAACTGATCTTATGTGGCTGTCGAGCAACAATTAGAAGTCTCTGAGTATGCATGGTCCAGTAAACATAGGCTAAAAGCTTCATCCACTTGAGGTTGAGAGCTTAGTCCAGCCCACCTCCTCATAGATGGCTGTGATACCACAATAGATTGTAGCCAAGAGTTTGGTCCATGCTGCAGCCACCTCTGGTGTCATGACCTCTGAATACGCTTCTCCCAGGACTTCCAGTATCACACCACTCAGGATCTGATGAAAACATGCACAAATGTAGAATAAAGACACCATAATGTTTCCCTAAGCATCATGTTTCAATAGTGAATGAATTGAATTCCTGTGGGGAGATTGCCGTAGTAATGGTGGTTATACTGGGGATCAAGATCGAGGTTTTTCAGCCTCTTTCACAAAAAAACAGGACTGTTACCCAGGTTTGTTTTGTGCCAAGCGTTTTGAACATGTTAGCTATGTGAATCTAGTAACCTGATACTAAAATCAAGTCACACTAAGTTTAGTTTGATAAGGACTATGNTACCCAGGTTTGTTTTGTGCCAAGCGTTTTGAACATGTTAGCAACAGTATGTGAATCTAGTAACCTGATACTAAAATCAAGTCACACTAAGTTGAGTTTGATAAGGACTATCAAACTCAACTGATAGACTTTCTTAACTTCTGGAACTCAACTTTTACTTTTTCATCAATACATTAGGATGCCCCTAGCATTTCNACTTCTGGAACTCAACTTTTACTTTTTCATCAATACATTAGGTTGCCCCTGGCTATAGTGGCTATAATTTTGCTTCCAGTATTATGTGTTTTGTAGCAATTTTTGAGAATCAAGATAGAATCAAAGTCACAGGTGATAAGACAAAATAATTACCTCTTTCTTTCCTTTCTTCACTTTATCTCCACCCAGAAAACAAACTTACCTGCAGACTTGTAATAATGATATGACACACCCACTTTACTAATAAAGGCGAGAAAGGTGGAGGCCAGTGATAAACCCATATCCAACAATGAAAATGTCCTTAATGATATCTTACAGATTCATCTGGTAATTACTTCAACTTCTACTTAATTTATAACTTATTTACTAACATAAATTAACTCAAAATAACTAACTTTTACCTTCACCTAATGTGCGTGTTCTTTTTTTATTCACATTCACTTTACCTTGAAGTACACAGGCTCCACCTTATGTCGGAGCGCATGGGCCTTGCCAACCGTCTCCAGCACTGAAGCCACCTTCTCTGAGTTGTCAAGGCTCTCCACCAGTGTGTTGAAGGCATTCATGATTCTGTGTGCATGCTTCCGAAGCTGAGAACTCCGCTCCAGCTCCTCTGGCTGCTCAATGTGCTTGAACTGGCTGAAGTACTGCTTGGATGAAGGGAAGTTCACAAACAGCCTGCAAAGGAGGATAGTTCAATGAGTGATATGAGTATGAGCAGCTGCAGGGAGGCTCCACTAATCTCATTGCCCTTCAGCCTAAAAACCCCAGTTCATTTTTTTAAACTGGCAAGATACCATAAGTAAACATAAAGTACTGACATGAGCGTGCTGCATATTTTCACTTTAAACGTTTGCTTTAAACCATTTTCAAGATACTTGGAATGTATTCCATATATTTGAAAAAAAAGTATTTTTCAGTGAAAACAAAACATCCAGCTGCAAAGAATCAAGCTAAATACCAGAATAACAAGATACCCCGTAGTGCATATTTCTTATGTGTAACTGTGATGAGTATATCAGAACAACTTCTTGTATCCTAATTGACTTCTGCATACTTTGTAGTTGGCTAGTAAATGAATCTTTTAACCCCTACACTTTGCCGAGATGATTTCTTATTTGAACATTAATATAATATTAGAAGGGATTATATGATAAGATCGAAAATAACATTTTTTCTCCATTATTTACTTTTCAAAAATCATTAAACATGTCACATTGTAGGAATAAATTTTGCAGGATCAGATAAAACTTCCATAACAGCTGTTTCTCTTGAAGGCTGGAGGAGGAATTCTCTTTCATAACTGTTTCAACTTTGGCTTTGATAAATGCTTGTATTGGTTTAAAGTGATCTCAGTGTGGGTTTTTTTTCCCCAAACTTCCCACCGTAACAACTTTATTGTGCTAGATTGCTGAACATCTTATCATAAGTCTGTTAGCAAATTAGGCAGTCATAGAAAAATAATATCCTTACTCAGCATTCTTTGTAAATGAGTGCAGGGTTTATATAACTGATTCATTCCTGTGGACCCAGTGTGATAGTTGACTCATCAATTAGGATTCTGAACAATGAATCAACTAGTTATGTGTGCCATTATTTCAGTGCTGTTATTTTCTCATGAATTCATCAAGATAAAACATTTGCCAGATATCTGGCCTTTGAACCCTCCTTGTGAACCTGTTGGCTCAGGTGTCTGATTGGCTGCACGACTTCACAATATCTAACAATGTGATAATTAGAGAGGGCAAATTGAAAAGTATATTGTTGCCTCTTCAGTCTACTATGAGCCCACATGATATCTTTCTTTTGCTTTATATTTAAGGAGGTTTTTAGAATATGTTTCAGATGTTATCCTTCACATTTTTGATTAGTTCCTAGGCAGGATTTTCCTTGCACATTCTGATTTACATCATTCTTTTTCTGTGACCAATTGGTGAGTTCAAAAACATTTTCTTTGATTTTCTTTCTGCTTGACCCTCAGAGGTGTCTTAGAAAATTAGCAAAGAGGAACCTAAAAACTCACCCCCTCCCACAGTCTGGGAAGAGGGCCAATGCATCTGGTTGCTGGCTATCTATTCCCAATGTCCCATCTTGTACTCTCTCTGTGCAACGCAAAAAGGAAGCAAGTATTTTTTCTGTTAAAAAACAATTATGAGCATGTTATTAAGAGTTTTACTTGTGAATTTAAATGTCTCGAAAGGGAGAGGGATAGGAGGTGCTGTCTTAATCTCTCAGGTCTTGGTGGAATGCCTCTGCAAGTACTAGAGTGAAGTATTCATAGTTTCACTGCAAACTAATGAGGAACTGTAGTGTTTAATCTTTCTCTCTTGTAATAGCATGACCTGTGGTTGCATATAAATAGCCTCATTAGTATTTTATATGGTCATTGGAGTCTTAATCCTTCCTTATCTATTCTTCAAGACGAATTGAAGAGCTGAATCCAGACAAAGTTTCTAATTTCAGAGACAGCGCTGCAATTTGCTACTTTGGATTTTATCTCTTGCCCGGCCGGCACACAGCTAGTTTGAAGGTTTTAAGTGAACGCTGAGACTCAGCTAACAGATACTCTCCCTTTTAGAACCAAATAGAGAATTTGCCATGTTCGCGCTTATCGATCAACCATCATTCTTCAAATTCCTGAAGGTTGCAGGGTCTTTGTGTAGGAATGTGTAGACATAAAATAAGTAGAAATTCTTCCATGAAAAAAAATCAACTAAAGGTGACTATCTAAGTGTATTGCTGCTAACCTCCCTTTCAACTTTCACCTCCTGCAATCATCAAGTATTATCAAGGCTTGCTGTGTCATGCAGCAAATCTTGCCACACATGAAAGACAGTCAAAGCTGTCACACCTGACTAATTCTTTCCAGATGGTTGATCCTTGTAACATTTTTTCCTCCATTGATGTCAGGGTAAAAATGCATGCCCACCATAATTAGACAAAGTGAATATTTAAATGACTCCCAAAGAATACTCAGTCATATAATGTAATGGTAATACGTGATGGTTATAGAAGACCCTGTCATACTTTAGCTTAAGAAATCAGAAACATTTTAAATGTCTGACTGTCATGCTGCTTTAGGTTGCGCGGTCCTCTATATAAGCATTCAAAATATGACCTGCTATAAGGGAGGGAGCCTTTTGAGAGGCAACAATGTCTGTGCAATGGATTATGTTTATCCTTTGCCTCTACTATCTGATAAATAGGATTTAGAGAAGGGGAGAGGTGGGAAGACCACTTGCGAAAATATGGCTGACTGTGTTTTTTTAGACACACTGTAAACTTGTAAATCCAGTGAGGTCATTTATGTTTAGCATCAACTGTATTCTTACATACTATTATGACATGGGATAATCCCACAGATTGGCTTTAAATAGATATGTATGCAGTTTTTGTGTGACAGAGAGGCGTCAGTAGGTCTTGTGACTCCAGCAGGTGCAATGATAACACTGAAGAGGAAAGAAACAAAATGCTAATTTGACCTTATCAGTAGTGAACTAATTAAAGTTGCAGAGATGAGAACATTAATGAAAGTCCCCCAATATAGGATTTAGATAGATACTATGCATACAGTTGTGTGTAACAAGCAGGTCCTTGTTGGTAGCAAGAACAAGGTGCATATAAATGAATGAGCAATCATTATAAATTGTGATAAATATTAAAATAGCTCATTTTTCACCTCTATTATTTTTTATCTGTCAGTCCAAGCTGCATTTACACTGTAAACATTAGGAGAGTAAAACTAATAGAAGAAATACCTGACTAGTATGGCCACCCCAGCATCATCACAGTTCTGGTAGACTTTTGCCCAGGAGTCCTGGATCATCACTCTCTCCTTGTCTGTCAGTGGACTTGGTTGCTCCAGGTGTTCCACCTCTCCCTCTCCCTGCATCCTCTCCATCTAGGAACACAGTTGTGAAGAGCTGAGCACATGCAGAAGGCAGGGCTAATATGAGTCCCCCTCCCTCAAAATAACAACTATACTTCTACCTTTTTATGTCTCTTTCTTGGTGAGAGAGAGAGAAAAATAGAAAATTCGTTCCCTGTCTCTGCCTTCTCAGTGAGAATTGTTGCTCTCCACCTCTGAGTGTCTGCTGAGCGAGTGTGAGTGAAGAACAAGATGAGAAAAAAACACAAGAAATACACACAGCAAATGAGGAGGAGCCTCTGTACTCTCTCTTTACACTCTCCTTTCCCTCCCTCTCTCCTTTTCTTTCTTTCACCTTTGTAGGTGGCATGTGAGATTATGACACTAAAATAACAAAAATTTGACCTCCAGAGTCACTATTCAGGAAGAGTATTCAGAAGATTAACCTGTAATCATATTGAATTTCTTATAAAGCCCTGCAGACATAAATGTAAAAACTATTTGCTTACTGCAAATTAAACAGCATGACATCTATCAGAAACAGGCCAGGCTTCTATTCATTTTGATTTGTTCTGTGCTTCTGTTAATATACAGATTAAATCAGTTCATTTTTCACCTTCCTATTCATTATAAGTGCAAACCCCAAAGTGGAAACAAGTGTGCACATTTTCCACCTTTGTTGTGGTAGGGGTTATTAGAGTGAAGTCTTATCTCATTTGTGTTGTCACAGCTGAAAACTTGAGAATGTTCTTGTTCAAGTTTCAGTGTGCGTTGGACAGCGGGGACCAATTAATCAGGAAACTGATAGAAAATAGAAAACATAAGAGTAGTAAAAACAGATCAGATATTGTAATGAAGTGCTGTTTACTGCCCTTATTGAGAAGGTTCAATGTACAATCAATGTAGGCGTCAGTAGTGTACAGGCTCATGTTAAACATTGATAGAGTCCTTTGGTAAATATTCCATTAACAATCAAATGGGTGAAAAAAACTGTGCTTAAGGTAGCCGCACCTCATTTTGTCTGAGATTAATGTGTCTCAGATGTCAGAGCTAAATAATCTTCTGCCTTCCTCAACAGTACAGGGACAATTATATCTGGTTATACTAGTTAATCATAGTTTCAACAGTTTTGACTCCCCTTCTCATTTAAATGAATGAGTGTGTTTAAACTTTTGACTGGTAAGCCCTACACAGGAACTTTGGAGTGTATATCAATGGTATCATCGCAGGCCCTCTCGATAAATAATATTAATTTTAAAAAAAATTGAGATCACAATTCATGTATGAAGCTGTGTGTGTTGTGTGTGTGTGTGCTTCATGGTCATCCAAGAATCTGGCCTACATTTAGTTAAGGTCACATTAGGTGGTTGTGAATCAGTCGATCAAAGAGACTTGGTAAATGATTGCAGATTAACATGCTCTGCTCTTACTGGTTTATGTTTCCACAGAGAGAGATAGTAAAATATATTTTATAAGTGCTCGACAATTAACTCTACTTCCCAAACTCACAGCAAATTTAGAGTCCACTTTCTATCAGTATGCCACACCTTTTTCTCCAGAAAAACAATTATGTTACACATGCAAAGGTATAAACGTGCAGAAATCAAGGCTAATGAGTAGTGACATCTAGTGGAGAGTTGGTTAATACTTAGGTGCTGTCAGGAATACACTTTTGAGATGAAGTTATTTAAAAAATTTATTGAAAAAGGTCATAATGAATTGTCTACAAAAAAAACACTAGAGACAAAATCATGTATTCAGTAGGTTTTTGGTATAATAACCTCACACTCAATGGCTCAATTTTATCTAATCAAATCACTGATTANCACACACACACACACACACACACACACACACACACACACACACACACACACACACACACACACACACACATTTTGTAAAGCACTACTGTTAACATTGACACAAACGGGACGCCGTAGGTCTAAGTGTTAGCAGCTGTTAGGCTAATGTTGCCTGACAGACATGGTCGGTGCTTTGTCCGCTAACCTAACGACAGTTTAGTCAAACAAAGAGATAATAATGAATGTTTGTTTCATAGTTATGCTGTAGCAACGTTTGTATCGCATAGTGTGAAACTCATTTCGTGTTAGTAGTCCTTCTAGCAGGTTAGTGCTTGGTTAGCTAGCAAGCGAGCTAACGACAACGTCAGAAGAAATTCAGGAATAAACGCGGCGATTAGTGGACAAAAAAAGTGCAGCAGTTGTCAGTTTTCAGTGTGTGCAGAATAAAAACCACCAGGAACACCAGAATGAATGTCGCAAAGAGTGGCTATCGCGTCTTTTCTGCAAACTCCTCCGTAGCTTGCACAGAATTGGCTAAGAAGATAACAGAGTAAGCATAATATGGCAACTTCACTCACTCATCGCTAGTTTAACACCAAAGAACGAGTGTGTGATTATCATACTGTATGTGCATACTATGTNAGTAAGCATAATATGGCAACTTCACTCACTCATCGCTAGTTTTAACACCAAAGAACGAGTGTGTGATTATCATACTGTATGTGCATACTATGCTTTTGTCTAGTCCAGCAAAAGCAAGTTCCAACAACTTTTTAACTGTGCAAATTACTGATGATCACTGTAAAACACAAGATATATTCATGTTTAACGACATTTCTACAGTATTAACAATGAGTACTGAGCTTGGAGCTGTTCAATCTGGTCATGAATGTATAATGTGCTAAATACCTCATGTATGTCTGTGTGTGAGACACTGCAGCTGACACAATCCCGTGATTACAGCTCACAACTGGCCTCATTGTTACCGTAATATTGTGTGTGCTTATTTCACAGGCGGCTGGGAGTTGAACTGGGGAAGTCTGTGGTCTTTCAAGAATCTAATAGAGGTAAGGAGAACACCACATAATTAAAAAAAATAGTCCAATTTGGCTCTCAGAGTGAATGTGACCCCTGGTAATGCATAGATGGTCCAACTACTATAGTCTATCAAAATACAGTGGGAAACACCACATATATGGGTTGTTTAGTTGTTGAACATATATTCTGAGGGAATATACAATATAAGGTTCTAATTTGGTTTGAGGAAAGGCTTAAGTGAAAAGTAAGACCTACTTACTGATTTTTCAGCTTTGCTAAATCAACTGTTTTTCTTCTGTATAGAGACGAGAGTGGATGTAAAAGAATCTGTTCGTGGTCAAACTATCTTCATTATCCAGACTATACCAAGGTGAGTGGAGCGAGACATGCTATCTGTAGTGATAGCGCTGTTCATAGATGATAAAAAATTAAACTTCTCGTGATGTACTGTTCTTTTATTTTGTTTTGTCTCAATCAGAGATGTCAACACAGCCATCATGGAGCTGCTGGTTATGGCCTACGCTCTCAAGACCTCTTGTGCAAAGAATATCATTGGAGTTATTCCTTACTTCCCCTATAGCAAGCAGTGCAAGATGAGAAAGAGGGGCTCAATAGTGTGCAAGTTGTTAGCTTCAATGTTGGCTAAAGCAGGTAAAAATGACACGGTGGGTGGTTGTGTGCATGTGCATGTACACGAATGAATCGTACGAATGACTTGTGTTGATTGTAATAAAGACCATGGAACTCATCTGTTTTTAACTCTGCAGGGCTAACACACATCATCACCATGGATTTACATCAGAAAGAGATTCAGGGCTTCTTTAGCTTTCCTGTGGACAACTTGCGTGCCTCCCCTTTTTTGATTCAGTACATCCAAGAAGAGGTGACTTGATGTCTGCTGATTGTGTTTAAATACAGCAAAGGTGTACTCTCAGTTGTTGTACTATAATCAAGGCGTTTGTTTTCTTTCCTCCCATCAGATTCTTGATTATAGAAACGCAATCATTGTGGCAAAGTCCCCGTCAGCAGCCAAGAGGTAACTTACGATTTCACTACTGTTCTTTAGGCCAGATATTCATACATTTAATCATCCAAAGCATGTATATGTCCAAATAGGTGTACAGAAATGGTGCAGTAGAGGAGAGGAAAAATGATAAAAGTTGTCTGTCGTATTTCATCACTGCATCACTTTTTTTTTTTCCTGTCTCTTTTGTAGAGCTCAGTCCTATGCAGAACGCCTGCGCCTGGGTCTAGCTGTGATTCACGGTGAAGCTCAGTGTTCAGAGTCTGACATGGCCGACGGAAGATACTCCCCACCGTGGGTACGCAACACCACAGGACACACCGGGTTGGAGTTACCCTGTAAGATTCCCCTATCTTTGCACATTGTTTTAGGTGTTTTTATTTCCAGGTTTTCTGTGCTTGTAGGTTCACTGAACACAATAATGCTTTATTGTTTCAGTTAGATTCCCTTTTTATTTGTCATACCATGATCAAACGCCAGCAAGAAACCTCCTATGATCATTTCTGCTAATTTAACAGCTTCAAACTTTAATAACACAGCACTTAATTGCATTCATAATACGAATCCTGCCCACAACCTAATATAGCTTTTATTTGTGCTAACCTGTTCTAAGTTGCTGATTCTGATGTTTCTCACTCATACCATCACTCATACTTCCAAGAAATTGGTATCATTTTACTGCATGGTTTAATTCCACAGATACACTTCTATTTCTACCCATGCTGCATCACCAGCAAGCTCCTAACATCAAAAGAATGAAATACTAAATAATAGACTCATAGTTGCTGTCTGTTGATTGGCACATACTTTGGTTTTAGAATGTCTATCTTTGGTGACAAATACTAATGTGACTCTGGCACACAGTTTTCAACATATTTGCAGTGTTAATTCCTGGTAAGGCTATTGTTACCGGTTGAGTCTGAAAAAAATATCAAATGATTGTGTCATTGGCAAATGACTCCGCATCCAGTATTCACTTTATCCATATTATTTGATTAAAAAAAATCTATTCTTACTTGTGTTTCTATTCTTACCCTTGACTTTAAAAATCCTCCTTCTGGTACAGTAACTCAGAAATTGCTCCAAACATAATAAGACTGTGTTATACATTTTAACACAATGAGTCCTATTTGTAGATGTGTGACTGGTTAGCTTAGCAAGAGGATTTTTCTAAGTCTTGGCATCATGTGTTTGTCTTGTCAAATATTTGTGCATTTGTGTTAACGTGGTGTTTATTTGTTGGTAATAGCAGGCAAACAACAAGCTCCGTTCCCTGGCATAGAGCTTCCAAGTACGAGCGTAAACCTAAACCTACATCTGATTATGAAATGATTCCTCTTCAAATGGTTCCTCAGTTCAGTTGCATGTACAGACGACGGGTTTTTGTTGCATCTTGTGGAAGTAGAGTCTGGATTTAGTTGAGGGAGAAGCAGTTTATTT
>JANJYP010018275.1:0-13202 GCA_024605115.1 Rastrelliger brachysoma | reverse complement strand
TTTTTTTATTTTCTATCTATATTTGCACAATTTGATAGCTGAAGCAGGTATGAGGTCAGAGTAGCGCATGAGGTCCAACATGCAGGCAGCAGTCTCTTCTAATGGGAGTGGCACCAGGTTATGATAAGAATCGTTTGAAATGACCACACTGCCCCCCTGTGTTTCATATATGAATGACAATTTTTAGTGTGACTGAGGGGCACGTAGGAACTGAAGGCATGTTACCTGGTTAATGTGCTCACCCAAAGGGATCCCTGGAGGCTAGTTACTACAGTGCAGAATTCATTTCACAGTAGGCTCTAAAGAGACAATGTCTTATTATTCTTGTAACCAGTTATACCTCTGTGGAGCTGAGCTGATGAAAAAACCTCATTCAGTTACTCTAAATATTTANCTGAAGGCATGTTACCTGGTTAATGTGCTCACCCAAAGGGATCCCTGGAGGCTAGTTACTACAGTGCAGAATTCATTTCACAGTAGGCTCTAAAGAGACAATGTCTTATTATTCTTGTAACCAGTTATACCTCTGTGGAGCTGAGCTGATGAAAAAACCTCATTCAGTTACTCTAAATATTTAAAGATCTCGTGTGCAACTTAACAAAATATGAATATTATTTGAATTAATTGGATTCTGCTGCATTTGGAGAGAAATGCTCTCTTCTGTTTCACTTGTTATGCAACGAAAAGTTAACTACGTTTACCATGTACGGAGGTGGTATCTCATCTACTCCTGGACCGATAACAAATGGCTGCAAAAAAGGGAATTTCCTACAATTTCAAATAATTGCTTAAGGACACTGTGGAGACACTTTTTTTTTTTTTACATCTACGAGACTCACTTTTATTATGTAGAGTATACAATGTACACTTTGTGCTTTCAGTCGTATCTTGTAAGTTATTATTTTTTTCATAATTATACACTTAATAACCTGCATGGCTCTTTTTCTCCCTCTGTCCCACTTTTAACAAGATGAAATTGTTTTTATGAATGCAAACCAGTAAGGCACAATATATCACATATACTGCGATATAACATAAAGGTCACAATAATTTGAATGACAATAAATAACCCACGTATGCAAGCTAGCAGGTGTCTTAAATACAATTTTAGGATGTGGATGAATATTCAACTGATAAATCAGAGACCAAGGTAATACAAATGGAAATTAAAGTGAGATTATATTTGGACTGAATAATGCACATTTAGGTAGAGATCAAAAGAATTACACTGACTCTAACTTTCAAATTTCTTTGATGTTTATTTACAGAAGAGTAGTTTCCAAGAACATCTTGAGAGTTGCTGTGAGTTTTGACATGTTCACATATGGTAACACAGTGGAAATATTTCTACAAACCACAACTACCTCTCTGTTACTGATTCCTTTGAACAAGCAATGTTTCTATCACACATCATGGCTGTGGTGACCATGACTAACACTGAGTAATCCATCTGGCACCTTACAGACTAAGAAAATTGCACTTCTAGAAATGTAAAGATGAAAAGTTGCTTATGGCCAGGAAGAAGTGCTTGTCTATTACATGCTCCTACAACTGTTGCTACAGTTGCTCCTAAAGTTGCTCCCACAGTAGCATCTTCAACATGAATGAGGTCTTGTTCCGCGCACAATGATTGCAGAGGTGTTTGAATAGCTGCAGAGCATCACTGATGGTTCATAACCACAGTGTCTGCGCTTACACATTCTTAGAAGCACAACTGAGCTGGTACACACAAACCTAGGGCATACGGCGTACAAAATAATTCACAACAATGTGACATCACTGGACAAAGCAGCTCACCACAAAGCACCAGAATGTATAGAGAAAAGACAGAATACACTGAGCGGTTTGTACAAAACAAAATATCATCTGTGCATAACAGTTTCCTTGATTTACTTTCCAAAAAGGACAAAATGAGGCTTTGTTTGACAACAAATGACATGTATCTGAGTTGGATATGCTGGCATGATCCTCAACAATTTTATGCAAAGATGGGGAACCTGAGTAGAGAAGAGATTATTTCTAAATGGCTGTCTGCACTGAGAGGTATGACCTGCCTGGGGAGGATGTCCCTTTAGCCCTTCTTCCTGCTTTGTATTTCAGTTGCCTGGATTTTGTCAAAGTGGAATTTTACCAAAAACAGCCTCTTATGCTGTTATTCAGGAGTACAGATTTGGTAATAACTAGTATTGCAGAATAACAATGTAAAAGTCATTTTTGATTACAACCACTCACCTCTCCTACTCCTGTTATTTGTTTACCCCTTTACCACTAGACTAGAGCATTCAGGCCACTGTAATGAGTAATAACTCACAATGAGGTAAAACTACTAAACAGTCAATCCTGTCCTCCATGAAAAACGTGGCTTACAAAATAACAGGATGCTTAGAGTCTACTTGTTACAAAATGTGCATTATCAAGAAACTGATCAGAAACAAATCAACAAGTTACCAACATGAGGTATACTGTATAATATAACTCTTACAAAAGAGGATGAAATGAAAACAATTATCAATGTAATTATCATCTCTACGAAATGAGAGCATGAGCCATTTCCCCCCCTTCCAAAATATCTGATTGTTCCAGCCAACAAAAAGACAAACAAAACAGAAAAATGTTACATGTATTTCAAAGATAGTGGTTAAAAGAGTTAAATAGAGCTCCTATAAGGAGAGCATACATCCTTTTTGCTGGAGGCAGGTTTCAGGCTAATCCCCATTACAGATCCTCTGTGTTGACTCCACACACCACTACTGCATCAAGACTTAAAACATGGGCAAAACAGTATGATTTAACTGAAATATCTGTGGTAAAAAAAAGAATATGAAACTTCTACACTTGAATACTGTATGATATTATTGTCTATGCTAACCATTGCAATGTCCAACTAGGATTTTTATTACAGACTTTGGCAGCTACATCATCATAAAATCTAACTCCTGCATCACAGACATGAATTTAATTGAATAACACCCATAACTTGCAACTCACTGGCACAAAACAACTCATTTCAAAATGTGTTAAATGTCCATCAGAACAAATTGGTGCAGTGGTATGGAGAGCAATCTCTAGACAGAAAAGCACTAGCAAATAATTTGTATTTTATGTTAGCCTACACAAGTGCCAAATGGCTGTGGTTGGTTTGCAATGACAAGATTTTTCACAGAAAGCTTTTAAATATCTGCCATGCTGGAAGAGATAACAGCTGCTATGAGCAAAGCAATGTCTTTTTTTAAATTCTCATTAAATTGTGAGAAATATATATAAAATATAAAATACAAAATAAAAACTTGATGTATTGTTTTTCTTTTTTTTAAAATGGTGTTATTAAGAAAAGACAGAATATTTATGTTCAGTGAAAGTACTCTACAGGCTCAGTGTCAAAAGGGTTAGACAATCATAAGTCATCTTTGTTACTGTGACTGACTTTTACTTGAAACACTGTATGCACTCTGATTCAGTCATCCACATTCACTCGGTAGTCTAACAGCTACCAATTTGACTCAAGTATTTCCAAATGCTTAAGTGAACTGATGAACACATAAACAGTATGACATGAATCCAATCAGAGTTTCAGGAACACAGTCTGGAGTTTCTGCCTTCCTCTGCTTAAGGTAGCATGGCTAATCATGGCTGACCTGGACTGAGATAGGTATTTTAAAGATATAATACTGGAATGCTTTTGAGAATATGTTTCTGTCTGGATTTGTATGCCTTTGATGATGATAATAAAATTAAAAAAAACAAAACAAAAAAACAGGATCAATACATAACATAAGCCAAAAGTATACCCAAACAGTTTTGGTGGTTCCTTTTAGCATACATAAAGTGTAAAAGTTGACCAGAACACAAAACTGGCTGCACTGTTCACTATGCTTTAAAAACTGTCACCCTAATCAATGATGTGACAGCAGATGTTTTATTTAGAAACCTCACATCATCTGACATCACTGATTGGAGTGGCCACAATTGAAACATGCTTGACACTTTAGATTGATGAGTGGTGCAGCAGCATTTCCTTCCCATGGGTGAAACTGCAATTGAATTACTCTTCATGTATATGTAAATCCTGCACTGCGTCCCCCCCCACACCCCCTCTCCCGCCCAAAAAAAAAAAAAAGATTCCCCACTTAATATTTGACCCAGGTCTGCTGAAAACACATTCACTTCTGTCCCTACATAACTACTACAGCAGTAACACTGTTTTAATTGTGTTGCAATGTTAAGTACATAAATGCCAAGGCTAAAAAAATAAAATTATAATAAAATAAGTCTCTTTGAGGTACCAGCCGTCCATTTTGATCAGAAAAAGTTTTATAGCAAACACAATTATGTTGGTAAGAAAAAGCTTGTGAATGTACATGTCATGAGAAACACTTGACGTTTCAGTTGTTGGCGTGAGTGAGTTGAGCTGGTGAGATTTAGACACTTGCAAGAACATACATACAAATAGAAGTGGTCTCCAAGGCTTGCACACTCCCTTTTCACTGCTGGATGACTAAAGACAGCCACCTGAGAGGAGAAGAGACATCATGTACAACAGAGCTTGACTTAATGGTCTGCTCAGTTTTTGAATTGTATTATTATTATTATCATTGTGATGATGATGAAGGTAATAATAATATCATTATGTTTCACATTGCACCCATACAGAGAAACCCTTGCCCTTTGTTTCCTCAAGTGAAATATGAGTCAAAGTATTGGGTTTGCAACTTTACAGGTCTCCTTTTGGATGGGAAGCACCTATAAAACCATCTTACACACCAATCAACACACAAACTCATTCATTCACGTGTCAGTTATTACCTCTGGCATAAAAGAAAGTTAAAACCAATGCAATTGTGCCACCTGCAGGCAATGCATGTTACAACATCTTTCTATTTTTGTTGTTGCTGTTTTGGGTATGAGTGTACATGTTTTGTTTTAGTTTTTAGGTTTTACATCTTGCATTGCATGTGAGATAAAATATAAATGTGTACCCTTTAAGACATCCAGCACAGACATACACTCAGACCGTAGCTGTAAAATGTGAAACTGCTGTAGCTACACTCAATCTGCAGGTGGCACAAGTGTCAAAGTGCATAAGCAATAACCAACTTTGCCTGTGGATAGCTCTGGTTTGATTTGAACTTCAGGTCCAGACATGCAGGTTTGAAACTGTTGAGACTCTGTAACTGGATGACACTGGTTGGCCTGGTTTCAGGTGCTTCACATCAAAGACACTATTTTTGTTTTCTGTGGGTGATTTACAATACCGAGTGACATAATTTGCTATTTGACTTAGAACAAGAACATACAGTCAGTGTCGGACGATTATTTCTGCAAATACCAAAGGCTTTAAAATTACTGTAGATGAGTTAAGAAAAAGATTTTAAAAAGGTGCTAGTTACATAAAACTAATAAAACCACACTGGAAATCGTCCTGAAAAGAAATGAGGTAGTGTTGTTGATAAGGAGTAGGGATGCACCAGTTACCCGTTTACACTGCAGAAACCAATCATGACTAATTGGTTAACCATGAATATTCAATCTAATCCAATACTTGAGTATCACAGATTTAATTGGACATTTAGGGTCAATATAAAAATTGGAGTATTTTCTTTCTTGCTACTCATCGAACTTCATTCCTACCTAATAAATGTAGAAAAAGTCAATGGCATCATGGAAAAAACACAAGTTGAATTTCCTTCAAATCATGGCAAGGATTTCACTTCAAATTATTTTTAATTATATCAAATTAAAAATGACAACTGGCTCCAAATGATGGCACAATATATTAAGAACAGTGTGGACATTGGTGCATCCCTAATTGGGAGCCAAACCAGGAGAACCATCTTCAGATGGGTCACTGTAATATCTAACATGTAAATACTTTGATTCCAAAATGAGATATCCGCCATCTGTAAAACAGCAAGACCATTTTTTACAACTCAACTGAGTGCCCCTGGTTCACAAGATCACTCCACCTGGATATATGGCATTTTGGAAAATAATACTTCATGTGTACCAAATCTGTATGTGTGTGGTTTTTTTTTTTTGTTGTTTTTTTCCATCATACTGACACATGTTTTGTACTTGTATTGAATATAATTATCTATAGAAATATACAGAGGTTATAAACCGCACCTAGAATAATTAGGCACCTGAGACCCCCACACTCCAGTCAGGAAATGTGTGTGTAAATGTTTGTGTGATCATGTGAGTTTATGTGAAATACAGTGGAATCAACACAGCTAAGCTTTAGCTTTCTCTCTGTGTATATGTGTGGACCCTGAGACAGCAGGAGGCTGGAGAGAGACACAGGTGCTCTGCACTCCCAGTGTGCAGGTACTCTTTAAGGCTAAATCCTCAGTGCCACAGTAAAGTAGCATCCACTCAACAAAGTCCAGGGAGAGCCATTGAGACTGTGCTACCACTCCTCCCGTCCCGTTGATGAGCTTGTCCAAGTGCTCACTCACTCAGGGAACGTTCCAGGCTCTCTCATGCCTGAGTGGAACAGAGCCATATGTGGCAAAGTGGGAATAGCCTTTTTCAATCCACTTCCATCTGCTTGGTTAAGTTAAATGTTTCTTTTCTTTCCTACGGACAGGACAATGCTAGATAATGCATACTCATATACAGTACTCTACCACTAAAAATATACTTTCATAAGTATGAAAAATGGATTCAAAGTATTTATAAAAACTTTGCAAGGAAGAGAAAGAAATCCAACAATGAGGTGCATAAAAATAACCCTTGGGGATCCTTCCTGGTTATGTAAAGGAAACAAAATCAGTCTGTATGCGTGTTTAAAGGCTACGGGCACAGGTAACTGTGTGCCGCTGAGGTAGAGTGGACAAGGCCGGAGCTGACAAAGGGGGCAGGGGGTAGCCCAGCAGAGATGGCCTTCCCTGGTGCCGAAGGGCACTGTCTGGATTCCCCGTTCTCCAGATGCTCTGACCTCAGCACAGACTGCATTGTCTTAGGGGAGTGGAAGCCATTGGTTAGCCCCATGTCCTGCTGTGGCTCTGTGTCTGCATTCGAATGGTGTCTCATGCCTTCTAGGTCCCCGTTGTGATTAGCCACCAACTTTATTGTGGGAAGACTCAAGGGGCTCTGGGCCAGTGACAGTTTTTCAAGAGGTTCCTCCTCTCCTGGCAGGCTTGGTTGGCTCAAAGGGGAATATCTGCCCTCTGATAATGAGGGTCCTCTGGTGGTGTTAGGCTCCTTCACCCTTTTGTTGCCTTCCTGTGCTTTCTCCCTTCCTGGATCTGACAGCTCTGAGTGAACAATGACCTCTGCCTCGACCTGGTTACTGCACAGAGATGTACAAAGATGATCCTCTAAGTCCTGCAACACAATAATGTCACTGTTACTTCAGGTCATTTTGTCAGTTGATCTACCAAGGTAACACTTAACACTCTTTTGTGTAGATACACACACAGTCTATAATAGTTAACCTTTAGTACACATCTAAGAGAATGGACATGCTGGGTTACATTACACATAGATATCAGCAGGAATCACTGTTAGAGATCTCATCTGNTTAACACTCTTTTGTGTAGATACACACACAGTCTATAATAGTGAACCTTTAGTACACATCTAAGAGAATGGACATGCTGGGTTACATTACACATAGATATCAGCAGGAATCACTGTTAGAGATCTCATCTTACTCATTGCTCTTCAAGCTGATTTAGCCTCCAAATTTTGCCTGCTTGTGAGACACAGGTTGATAGCTGGATCAGTAACTAATTATATTTAGTTCATACATTTACCGTGCTGTTATCATTAGTGAGCATGGTGAGAGCTCCATTAATAAGTTTTGGAGAGTCTTCTGTTATGGTGTCTCTGTATCTTGTGATTCTGTTGGCCCAGTTATGACTCACAGAGCCGTTCCAAGCAGCCTGTAAAATTACAATGCAGCACATACACAAAAATTAGAATCATTATCCCTCTATCAACATGTAAAAAAATATCCCAAAGGCCCATCTGGAAAAGAATTCCCCTCTTGCAGGTTTTGACCTTGGTTTCAGGTGTAGGGGCATCCTCCCCTTCTTCTGGATTTGCACTTGCCATCAGGCTCAGCTCCTCTGGGACCACTGTTAGCAGCAGACCAGATTCTTGGCTGCCTGGAGGCATCAGTGTTTCCAGCTCGTGGCTATCGCTGCACTCTGGCACATTGGGGGGAATGGGGCAGCCTCCTCTCCTGTACTGAGGGGTCACAGCTGTGGAATCTAGGCCCCCAGATACCTCCCTATTTGGAGCAGATATAAGAGGGAGGGATATAGTTTGGTAGTAGAGAAGACTGTTTACTACAGTAATACATTTGCATGACAACATTTGCTCTGGGTGAGTGTAAGATATAAAGAAGGCAGCTAAATGATTATGTAGGTACTGTAAAAGTAGAAAGGACCATACCTGGCCTTGCCATTACGAAAGCTGAAACACATGCAGAGAAGGATGCATATCAGCCCCAGACATACACCAACTATGATGCCTGTCACTGCATGGATGTCCAGCTCTGTTAAAGCAATAGACAATATAGAAAAGAAAAAGAAATGTACAGTAAGAATCAAGGTAAAGCACAATTGACAGCATTGGATTTTACTTGGTTGGATCACCACATTAATAGAGTTACCTCATCCAACTAACATCAGGCAATTTATTTAATTACCAGAAACTGCTCTTCAAGGATTACATTTAAAAAGGATATATTGATTCCTTCATTAAAGACAAAGTTATAGCACAGCAGCTAAGAGATATGAAGGAACATTAAAGTAGAGAGAGCAGACCTTCATTGATATTCATTTATGCTCGTCATCTTTGGCAGCCTGGACATGGAGAGCAGAGGAAACAGATGGCGGAAGCTCTCACCCACCCACCAACCATCACAATCCTATTCACATTGCATACTGGCAGCACTATGGCAGCCAATATTCACAATATAAACCTTTTACTCTCTTGTATTACTAATGATTTGGATTCATTCTCACGGCTTATTGCGCCGGAAAAAAACAAGTGCTCACAAACTAACACAACAGCACACTTAAATTCTCTTCTCACCGATGAAACATAAATAGTACTGTTGTACATCCCTGTATGCAGCAATATCTTCTCACATGCACATGTGAGAAACAAATCAGANACACTTAAATTCTCTTCTCACCGATGAAACATAAATAGTACTTTGGTATAGTACAATATCTTCTCACATGCACATGTAAGAAACAAATCAGGTAATTAAATTCTTGAAGTAGAGTTTATTGATTATTTTGCTCCATCCAGTGCCCCGTATGTAGATGAAGAGGCTCATGTTGTATAAGTGTTCTGTGGGAAGTTAATGGTTCCATATTCATGACTCCCTCTGTTTAAAGACAAACAGGGTATTTAATAATTACAGGTAATGCTAAGATGCTGACTGATGGGAAATTCTAAAGTACATAATGAGATTCCGAGCTTAAACGTAAAGTGACATGGAACTAAAGAAAGTGCTTTTCATAGCAATCTTGCATCATACAGAGAGCAGTAATTCAAAGATCTCCCCTGGGGGGTCACCGCTGAAGCTGCCCCTTTGATATCCATACTTATTATCCTGAAAATGCACCAGAGTAGGAGAGGCCAAATAAAAGTGTCCTGCAGGGCAACTCTGTGTCTCCTGGCAGGGACAAATTACCTGCTTTAATAGGAAAGTCTGTCTATGAGTGTGTGTGCCTGTGTATATATGTGAAAGTATGTGTGTGTGTGTGTGTTAGAAAGTCCTATGCAATAAAAAAAGCATTACAATAAGGAAAAATATGCAACTCTCCACCCACACTAAGTTAATGATGTTTCCTGCTCCTTGTAGCATTTTTGTGGCTCTCACAATTTCTATCCCCCTAAAAGGTTCAATAAATATGCTAAAAGAGAAATTGACTTCTCTTTATTGAATTACTGCTACTTCCACAACCATGGTTATGGCTGCCAGCACTGCTATTAATAATCTTCATATTATTACTGTCACTTGTGAACCACATAACACGTACCATATTGCTGAGGTGGGGTATGAACATCCTTTACAGGTGAATAAGGCCCCAGTCCCACCTCAGTAGATGCTCCCAACTTAAAAAAGTATTGGTTGCCACCAGACAAACCCTGGACCTCCACACTGGTAATGCTCCCTAAGAATATTAGAAACAGACAGTGCAAACTATGTGAAAATGTTGAAAAACATATTACCACTACAACATTATCAAGATACATGTGAATGTTGCATTGAAATTAAAAGCAGTTCTATCTTAATTGTTTTGTATGCACAGAAGTCACGTCATGTTAGCCAACACTCACCGTCCTGAGAGAGGTTTTTCCACAAGTGGTCAGGCTGGCTGAGGTTACCATTGTACAAAATCCTGTAACTGATGATGATACCATTAGGCTCCAGCGGAGGGCGCCAGCTCACCAGTACAGAGGTGGAGTCTAGAGCACTCAGCTGCAGCTCCTCTGGAGGTGTGGAGGGCCCTGGAGGAGAAAAGAGGAATGGGTCAGTAATTAGAGCCCAGAAATAAGGCCTCACAGCTGCGGAATGTATATTGTCTTAGTGGGGGATTTGACATGCTGTGTGACAACCATCTGCGTCCTCATGTCCCTGCCACCTGGGTACTAGAGAGAGGGGACGAGGAGGCCAATAGGGGCATGGTACTGGGGCTCAGGTGATGATACATGGTAGGGTGATGATACTCACCCCGATTTACTTGGCTGACAGACCACAGTCAACATGAGTGCTACTACTATACTATTACAGCCAGTGATCAATTAGTGATGATAACCACTGTGGAGCTGTTTGCCACTGGTCTGGCAGCAGGCTGATCTACACATGAGCTCACTTGTATGCACAGGGACACTGAGGGGTCTCTTCAAAGGGTCTTTAAAAGCTGACTGCATAAAGTGACAGAATGCAGCAGAGACTCACTGTCAGACAGAGTGGACTCCTCCACTGTGGCACTGAAGGGTCCCACCACGTCCACTCCATTAGACTGCACTGCCAGCTCATAGCGAGTGAAGGGCTTCAGTGCCCCAAGCATTATGTCCTGAGTAGAGCTGCAATACACAACATCAGAGTAGCACTGTATGTTTTAAATCTGCACTGAAAGGAAATGAAATACTTAGTTAGAATAATTAGTCTTAGTTTGCACTCTTGACCCACGATAAACTACAGAATGTATTATGTTAATGTTGTTACCTCTTACTACCTGCCTTTTGCTTAACAATCATTATTATAATTAACTTATTATTATTTATTATGTTTATTTACCTACTTAGCCCATTATTTCTATCTCATAATACATGAATGAATATACAAATAACAGTGAAGAGAAAACATAACCCAAAATAGGCATTTAAGGTAAAATCAAAAACTACATAATGTGCTCTACTGTGTATTGTGACACGACACTTCAAGTCTTCACAGATATTCAAAATACATTAGAACCTTCAGAAGAAAAAATGCATTTGTTTGGTGCTGAACACAAAACTAAGTTTGAATGTAAAGAACTGGTGAGGTCAAGGTATTCTCGTTAATAAAAATGATAAAAACACAAGATACAAAGAGAAAAATAGAAAAAGTTGTACTAAAAGCTTTTATATAGTTATATAAATAATATATTAAGTGTCTAATGAATTGGCCTATATATGATTTTAACCTAAAAAGACAACAAAAGTAATTAGGTGTTTTTATTACACAATTTATCCTTGCTCTGCATTAGAGTAGCTTAAGAATATTTATTTTTGGAGCCCATTTTTTATACAAACTATACATGAAACTTGACCAAGAATACAGGTTTTTAGACAGACAGGACCAGTATCTCTCATGCACTGTAAACAGGATAGAGTTTGAGTTGTACATCCTAGCTTCTGACCTGGTATGGTAGGAAACCAAAGAGGCATTGGTGGTTCCCACTGGGCTGCAGCGAACTGTGTAGTTGATGATGCGTACATTGCTGAACCGTGGTTTCTCCCAACGCAACCAGATGGAGGTGGAGCTGTTTGCCACGGCTTGGATGCTGCTTGGAGGCAATGGAGGGGGGCGCATGGGCAGTGGTGATGCTTTAACACAAACATGCACATTATTAATCTTGACTCTTGAGAAAATGTAACAATGAGTTGTTTTATTATAAAACTATGAACACATCTATGTATTTCATTCATTCATTGTATACATGTACACATGCAAACGGAAGACATACTTCTGTCATGAGCCTTTTCTGTCCTTCCCTTCCATACAGCAGCAGATCCATCTATCTGTTTGTTGAATGCCCAAACCCTCACCTCGTACTGACGGTCAGGGACTAACACACACATAAAGACACAGGAAGGGAGAGGGAGAGAGAGAGAAAGACAACAAAAATAACACTGAGATAAAAACAATGATTTTCCTTCCTGACAAATAAAAGTAAAATATGATTAAATGCCAGTTGACTCTGGTGATGCTTGTGTCAACAACTTACTCAGCCCAGTGAGGAGATGATACCTGGCCTTCTTACGGAGCCTGATGATGTGGGTCTGTTTTTTCCTTTCTCCATTTCTTGATTCGTCAGCCTCCACCTCTCGACAGGACAGCTTATACCCAGAGATCAGTGTGTGATTTGGTGATGGATGCCATGTTACATTGAGAGTGCTCACTCTGGCTCTGACTTTCATCTCAGTAGGGGCAAATATTACTGAAAAAGATAGGGATATGAGAAAGAGGTGTGACCAAAAAGTCTACATGATACAAATTAACAAGACTGCCGCTTACATTCTGACCTGTTGTTTCTGAAAATGTCCAAATCCACACAATTTTACTACTAATTTGTATCCTGTGCATATGCTGTACATGGATTCAAATTAATTGTATGCCTGAATTACAAAAATACATATGGCTGTCATGCCTGTTTCCAGGAGGTGGATGTCAGTCTGGTCTTTAGTTTGCTGGTTGTTTAGTTATCATGTGTTGGGCAGGCATGTCTTTTAAAAACTTTTAAAAACTTTGTCTTTTATAAATCTTGAAGCACATAGTCCTTACAACATTTGACATTTTTCTATATAAAAATGTATAATGCAATTTAATTTGGCATGAGTAGCAATCAAGGTAAGACTAGTACCTGTGTGCCAAATAATTATTTACTTCCCCACAGCACCAGCACCACTGTTTAAACAAAATGGTTGCTGCTTTTATGAGTACTATACACAATTTTAAAAACTTCTTT
>JANJYP010018269.1:0-12594 GCA_024605115.1 Rastrelliger brachysoma | reverse complement strand
CGCTATTGAAGGCACTTTTTTTATTTTTGCAGTTATTCTGTCTATTTACTGTTAACAAAACTATATCAGTGGAGAGTGAAAACTTTTGTGATCAGGTATTTATTGCAGTATATAAATATTATATATATATATATATATATATACATATATATATATTTATTTATTTATCCTATTAACCTATTTGCCTTTATGTGTGTGTTGATTGATGTTTGTGAGTGTGTTTTTTATTTTTGGAAAGGAGAAGAACTTGATAAGTTTTACTGTTACTCTTGTATTCTGTACTACCACAAGATGTCTTATCTGTGTGACTGTTACTAATTTTACTGGGAAAAGAAACATGTGTGTCCAAGTGTCTGTACCAGTACTACTCACCTATGTGCACTTCCTACTTTTGTTCTATCTGTGATTGGGACTGTGTCAATACAACAACAGAAAGTATTATGTGCATGTTGGAAATGCCAGTGTTAATCCAGTGTTCCTGTGAAATGTATTTATCAGAATTCGATTGGCCATTGTGATTCCCAAATCTAAACGTTTGTCGTCTCATGATGTGTTAATGAACATAAAACGGAGAAAAAGATACATTACTGTATTGTTATCATAGAATTAAAATCAAATTAGTGTACTCTAACAATGGAAACTTGTCCTAATTCCTAACATTCACGTGCTGATGGTCGATCTACTGTTACTGCTAAATGTGGAGGCGATGTGATTGGCTGTTTGAATCACTGTAAGCACAAGTGAGGAGCAGAGCGTTGTAGAGGGGCTATGAAGATAGTAGCACTTGTTGGTACTGCACCATAGTGTGTCAGCGCGTGTTATTAAACATTTCTGAACCACTTCACAGAAAGCAGAGGCCGCTGCCATCTCTAGCATCCCCCAGCAGCATGAGCCCCAGGCTGAGACAGTGCCCCCTGCTGTCGACGTTACTGTAAAAACTGTAGGGAGTCTGAGCCCTGACGAGGCTCCTGAAGCTCCCCTCAGCCAGCCAAGCCCCAACCCAGAGGCTGGTTCACTTAGGAGGCCTACCCCTGAGCTAACCCCTCAGAACATCACACCAGAACCTCTACAGTCTGGAATGGCCAGTTCAGAACCAAAGGTATCCATATGACCGTCACCAGACGCTCAGTGGCCCGGCCTGGCTGAGCTCAGCTCAGCTTGATCTGACCTGGCTGAACTCCTGTGCTGCTGCTGCCTGTCTACCTACCTACCTGCTGCCACGCTTCTCTCTCTCTCCTTCCGCCCTGCATGTTTGCTGACCACAGTGCTGCCCATTAGAGACAGAGATGTTTGCGTGTGTGTGTGTGTGTGCGCGCGCTTGTGTGGATGCAATTGTATATATATATATATATATATATATATATATGTGTGTGTGTGAGTGTGTGCATGTGAGCAGATGCTGGTAAACAACAGTGAGCTTGAAGGTGATTGCTGCACTGACATGTGTACATGTAGAAGAGCAGTGGAAATCCTCTGGTTCTCACTTTTGCTTATCTTCTTTGCATGGCTGCAACATGTTTGGCTCGATCTGTTAACTTCTAGATGTACTGTAGATCTGTTGTGCTGTATTTATCAGTGCAGATTGAATGGACCATTTTCTTGTAAAAGTAGCCATTGATTTTTCCAACCATTTTATCTGTACTTTATCCAGCATTTGAAATCAAGCCAAAAACTAAAAAATAGAATGGCCTTTTAGATTTGGATGGATAATTAATGGCTACTTCTCCCATATCAGGATTTTAAATATATATATGTACAAAAGGGTTGTGTGCTTGTAATGTTAAATATTATTGTGTATGTGTTTAATTTCCCTTATAATTACACCATGACAGTGGGTGAAATTTTCCTATGTGAAAACACATACGTCAGTGTGTGCATATTAGTGAAATTATTGATAAACCTTCTTGGTTATGATACATTATTATTTAGTTTTCACATTTTGTCACTTGAAAAATGGATCCCATTGTTGTGGTGCATTTTTTTAACCAATGGGTTATTCTTCCTTTTAATTTGAGTGTTTAATTTGAAGTTGCAGTGATACATTGTGATGTTTTTCAGCTGCATTCAGTGTTTGCTTGTGCTGACATTTCTGTTTAATCTAATATATTATCTGACCAGTAACCCCTCCCTCTCAGTTTCTCTATTTCAGGTCTTTCCCTTCTCGTTTCCTCTTCTGCAATTAATTTCATGGACTTGTTTCAATATTCTCCTTTTCTATCCTTTTCACTGACTTTTGTATAGTTCACTTTTATCATATAGTATGTCTGTGCAGTATGTTGGTGGATTCTGTGCATTTGTTAACCTTACTCTTTGTTGTGTATTTCTTTGGTAGATGTTTCAGAAGGACCCATACAACACTGACAACACAGGGAGAATTGGTCACAGCATGAAGCCTGCGACTTACGACCCTCAGCATGGATATCACGCTGAGCAGCAGCCATATAGAGATTATGACCACCCGCCTAGTCGGTATGTCAGCAGCGGAGGTGGTTTTCCAGAACCAAAGTACCGTAACCTTGACTCTCACGCACCCTACGAGAACAGTGTGCCTCATTACGACCAGCAACAGTGGAACCCCTATAACCAGCCACTCTCTACTGCCAACTCCCATGGCTTTGATCCTCGTTTGCCATACAGTGATGAGCCTGACCCCCAGTACACCCCTCCACTCCGCTACGATGAGCCACCACCTCAGCAGGGATTTGACGGACGGCCTCGTTATGGTAAACCAACAGGCCCAGCACCTGTCCGTTATGATGATCCCTCACCTCATGCTCCAGGGCCTGACCTGCACTACGACCAGGATTCTCACCTGACTACATACCCCTCAACTGCCCGCTCCCCAGAACCTGCTGCCCAGAGGCCTGCCTATAACCAGGGACCAGCACCACAACAAAAAGGCTACAAACCTCAGCAGTGTGACCCTGCTCCTGTGAACTCTGAAACCAGCCCTACACCACCTCCCAAAGCAGAGCCCCCCTCACCTTCTCCTCCAGATGCCCTAAAGCCTGCCCCTGCCAGAAATGAGCCACAGGAGGATGACCCCGCCATGCGACCTCAGTCTGTCCTGACAAGGGTCAAGATGTTTGAGAACAAACGCTCTGTGTCCATGGATCGAGCCAGAGATGCAGGGGATTCATCTGGGAACAGGGTAAACTCTTTGGCTTTGCAGACATTCATGATTTATGTTTAATGATTCCAAAGCAGCCTGTGCAGCTACACCCACACCCACTCAGGCACATTAATGACATGAGCACATTAGAAGGGGGAATTTATCATTTTTTACCCTTCTGACAAGCTCCATTTCTTTTGTGTTACTACAGGCTGCTGATTTACCCTTGAAAGCAGGAGGAGTAATCCCAAAGGCTAATTCTCTGAGCAACCTGGATCAAGAGAAGACCTTTAGGTAATCCACAAAATGTGCTGTTCCTGCTGTTTTTTCAGTCACCATGCCATTTCAGGGTAATAACAGAATAAAAGTATATGATAAGTATGAAAATTTCAGTTTTATAGCAATGACTCATTTTCTTAAGCACCTTCACTTTGACCATTCATTCATCTACATCATGTATTTTCTTGTTCTGCTTTTACTATCTCCTCTTTGCAATGTGCATGACTGACTGCATTTTCAATCCAACCCAGAGCCCCTGAGCCTCAGAAGCCTCAGCCCAAAGTAGCTGATGACATTGTGCGTTCAAACCATTATGACCCTGACGAGGACGAAGACTTTTACAGGAAACAGCTCTCTTACTTGGACAGGCTCCAAACTGGCCCCACCAAACCCCAACCACAAGCACAATCAACCCACAACTACGCCAGGTAATGCTCAATACTATACTTGTTTTTATGAAACATTGTCACCTCTTCCCCCTTAATTCTTTAGATTTACAACTTTCCTCTTACATATATTTTATATACTTCTATGCTTTTTATATTTTCAGTTATTACCACAAACCTTAATGTTGTATAAAATGATTTTGTTCTTGTGCTACAGATCGGAGTCTGTGGAAAAAACAAGTCCAGTAGAGAAAAGGTATGAGCCAGTTCCCCAGGTGACCCCTTCTCTGCCACCAGCTACACTGCCCAAACCTTCGCCTGAAGGTAAGATTTCATCTGTAACAAAAAATTCACATGAAGATGCTTCCGTCTGCTGCTCTCTTACACGTAAACACACACGTCAATACTATCGGACTAAACTTTATGATGATCCCACAGCCAAGCCTGCTGCCCGAGAGGATACAGTTCAGACCAACTTCCTGCCTCACAAAAGTTTCCCTGAGAAGTCTCCAGTTAATGGCACAAGTGAACAGCCCCCAAAAACTGTCACTAACTCCGGGGCTCCACCAGCATCCACCTACAACCGCTATGTGCCCAAACCCTACACCACCTCTGCCAGGCCTTTTGAACGCAAGTTTGACAGTCCTAAATTCAACCACAATCTCCTGCCCAATGACAAACCAGAGATCGCTCCAAAGGTACGCTGCTTTCGGCCAGTGGTTCATTTCACTCAGATGACACAGTTGGAGGTTGCTTATTGAAAACTGTTGGCACCAAACTCTATTAAGTAGTACCAATAGATATGATAATGTGTAATAATAAATCCAATCTGAATTGGCTGGATTGATGCTGTGATTTGATGCCATGTCAAAAACTTAAATCAAGTCACATTTTGAATTAAAACTGTGTACTGTGAAAATAAAAATGTTTTAGTTGGTTCAGGTTGCATTACTTATTCCACTGTGTGTTCTTCTTCCTTATTTATTTAACTTTGACTTTACTGAGTTCAAATCAATCAAATTAAGTTGACGTTAAGTGCCACATGGGTCTTTTGTTTGGAACAGGGTCGGAGTACCAGCCCAGTGAAGCCTCAGATATCCCCACAGCCCCAGAACATAGACCCTGACAGTGGTGTGGACACTTTCACACGCATAATGGACCACCGCCCCAAATACCAGCACAATAACATCAACGCTGTGCCCAAGGCCATCCCTGTGAGGTAACAAACTCAGACTTATAAGAGAATAAATTCATGCATGTGTTGAATGTGTGAGTGTGAAATGGAAGGTTTCTGTCTTCCAGCCCCAGTGCCCTGGACGATGATGAGGATGAAGATGAGGGCCACACGGTGGTTGCGACTGCTCGAGGTATCTTCAATAGTAACGGTGGTGTCCTGAGCTCCATTGAGACAGGTGTTAGCATCATTATCCCACAAGGAGCAATCCCTGATGGCGTGGAGCAGGAGATCTACTTCAAGGTCTGCCGAGACAACAGCATCCTGCCACCACTCGACAAGGAAAAAGGTAACATATCAAATCTTGAGGGATAATTTATTATCTCACATTTAAATCATTGGATGTTTTTTGAAGCCAAATACTCTTTTATTCTTTTGGATTCTGTTTCATGGATCTAGGGCTGTGCCAATCGATGGTAGCGCTGAAAATTAATGATTTGTATTTGATGAAAATACAATTGCTGATGCAGCTGATGATTTTTACTATGGAATAATTTACTTAAATAGTAATTTATTTATTAGGTTCTGGGGCAAAACACCATTAATTAGTCTACAGTGGTAATCCACTAGTCGTCTTAAATATGTATGTTACATTTAGAACTAGAAAACAGAGTAAAGACCACTGCTCCCTCCAGTGTACTTTGTGTGGGTTGATACTTATATAGCTCAGCACCTATTCAGGGCTGTCATGTCTGCTAGTTGTCCCCTGGTTTTTTATCATTTAAGTTTGATGTTGGATTTTTCATTAGATCTGCATTTTATTAATCCAAAAACATTGTGATCTTGCTTTGCACGATAAAGCTTCGTCTGTCTGACGGAGTGACAGCTCAGACTACAATGGCTAAGCCCCCTGCTGTCTGATCATATGGGGTATTGACAGTCAAAACACAATGAAAATCAGACATTTTCTTATGAGTGTTCCCATTTTTAGAATACATGGACCTTTCAAAGAATCTAATCCCCGGTTGTCACAACACTTGAGTGTTATTCATATTAATTTAAATCTCAAAAGCCCAAAAACGCCTTCTATAGGGAAGATTTCATTCGACACTTGTTAGTGTGTATAGGATGTTTAATCCTGGATTTAGTTGTCAGCACTTCATATGTTCTTTATTTGTGTTTTCAGGAGAGACCCTTCTAAGCCCACTCGTGATGTGTGGACCTCATGGCCTCAAGTTTTTGAAGCCTGTGGAGCTGCGCTTACCTCACTGTGCGTCAATGACCCCTGATGGTTGGTCTTTTGCTCTAAAATCCTCCGACTCCTCGTCGGGTATGCTGTGCTCTCTCTGTTCTTCTGGGGTCGTTTGGGCTGGCTGTGTGACAATTTAAGCGTTGTGGGTCACCATTTAATCAGTTTTTTACCCCTAGTTTTTATTCTCTACTTATTCAAAAATCTGTTGACAAAAATTGACTGGTTATTTTGGTCTGAGAATGAGTCTAGGGGGGAAAAAAATCTGTGTTTGTTTTTTTTAAATTATGGCTTTAGGTTGATTCATCTTCATCATTTACACTGGTTAACTCGCACACTCATCTTTTCTATCACAGTTTTTTTTTTTTTGTACACAGATCAAAGTCTCTTTTCCTTATTTCTACATGCTGAAATTGCAGTATTCCTCTCTTGATTTTCACCTCCAAGTCACCTTAACATGTTTCTCTGATTTCATTTAACATGCATGCACCAGATGCTTGGCTGCGCAAGGATTTCATTTCATCAGGTTATATTTATGATAGTGCATGTTGTTCTGATTTTTCTCACATAGCCACCCAAATCCTGACCTGAAGAACAGCTTTTACAGATCTCTCACAAATTGGGACACTGTCATAACCAATAATGCCTCTTATTATCCTGCATAGTAATGAAAAGTTATAAAAAGACATCTTGTATCTGAGTCAAACTATAGCTAAATTTAGCTTTGTTTTCTATTTTTCTCATTTCAAGGTAGCTTTGAGGTTATAGAAGACAATCAAGAAGACAAGTTTTATTTCATTCGTCTCTCCGTTTGTTCAAAGGGAAACAGAAGTATGCAAATAGAAAAAATAGGTGCAGTTCTCAGTGGCTGCAGGAGATGAGGATTCAGGCAAATCTCTTCAAATAACTAGCTCCATTTTTTTCTGTGTATACTTCAATTATTTGCTCGCCATATTTGGCCTTATAGTGCAGAAAGCTCCTTTGTAATATGTCTTAACTGTTGTTTTTGAGACTTGACTTACCAGGAAGACAAGTAAATGTTTCATGTAGCTAACCACACATCAAAGTATTTAAGATTAAAGTGAAACAAACTGCTATACTGAAAAACACTGCTTAAGAAATACAGATGTATATTTTGAAATCAGGAGTCATTATTCAGCCAATAATTCATTTGTGAGAAATAAAATAAAGATAGAATGCTGTGCAGATCATGCCCATGAAAATACAATCAAGAAACACAAGAATTACTTTACATTTAAAACGTGAATGTTATTGAGCAGACAAACTGTAAGTCTGAGCAATGCTCCTGGCTCGTATAAGAGCTGAGCTCTCGCAAAGAAAGAAAAAGAACAAGAAAAAAGTAATTTATTTCTATTCTCCCTTTTTTCTCCACTGTTTTTTTTTTCAGTCTTCAAAAACAGCGGTAATTTTGGCAGCAGTCAGGATTAGCTGTTAATTAGCCTCATTTTAAGGATGAGACTTGGAGGACTGAATGAGATGTCAGCGTGCTCTGTTGTCCTGCTGAATTGTGGGAGGATTATCAGGCTGTGTCGTAATCCTCTTATTGTGAAGCAAGGCCACTCTCTGGACTCCTCCTGTCCCTTCTTCTCACTTCACTTCTCTCCTTCTCTTTATCCCTTCTGTTTTTCCCTCCTTTACAACTCTGCATCTTACTTAATTCTCTTCCATCTATACTGTGTATAGATATGTGTTAACACATAGGCTGAAATCAGAAGTGCTGTGATACAGTAGATGAGTCCTATATCATTTATAAAGACGTAATGACAGTCAAAACCACAGTGTATGTCAAAACCACTGTGTGTGTGTGTATATATATATATATACACTGAATATTATGTTCTTTAGTGTTTGGCTAGCTATCAGCTATTTATTATTTAAAGGTACCCTGTGAAATTTTTGACCATTATTGGAGCTATGGAGCTGTGTTATGATGAGCAGGTCCTTCTTTTGTTCTACTAGTATGCACACAATGACATGTCTGCATAAGCACAAGCATGTGGCTAACTCCATACACATTCCTGCTGATGGCTTCACACTATTTTACTGATCATCTAGTAGTAATAACATACCGTAGTAGTACACCAGCAAAAGGAAGGAAAGAATAAGATTGCTCGCCTGTGTCAAACAGTGCAGATTGCATTGGCACTTAAAGGTAAAAATTGAGCTTGAAGGATCCATGAATTTGTAAATAGTCTCAGCACAATGTCGATTTACCAACACCACTTGTCTTGGCTATGGTTATTATTATCTTGTAATACTAACAATTGTATTATTATCCAAGCAAAAAATGGCAGATTGATGATAAAAATAGTCATTAGTTGCAGCTGGAGGTTACACACACTGTTTTAGTGAAGAACAATGAATATTAATATTCACGTAAAAAATTACAGAAGCTAACTTTAAATTCATTGCTCATAGTGATATTCTGGGATTGTTCTTAATATTGTGAAATGTTGTTTGAGAATATTAGATATTAAATTTCCCCTTGGCTGCCAAATTTGAATTACAGCTCTGCTTTGATTTCCTTTACTGCTCTTAACAACTTCACATGTTTTCACTAACTGAAGAAGTGAAAGAAAACGCATACCATTTTTCCAGAGAGGTGCTGGCTCACAGGCAGACATAAAAAAAAAAGAAGAAAGAAAGGGAACGCCACACACTCATATCCACACGCTTGTCTTTATTTGAAGCTGTTACATACCTGTTTCGACACACAGCCTTCCTCAGGATAAAACTGCTCTTTTCATCCTGAAGACAGCAACGTGACGAAACATCAACCTTCAGAATTTCAAATGAAAAATTTTATCTGAGTTATGACAGTGTGACATACTTAAACAGAAGGTTGGCCAAGCACGACTGCAACAGTGACACAGACAGCTGTAAACAAGGAGGCTGCAGTTATATGGTCACATGGATAGTTAGTCTGTGATGTATCGATGGACCTCTGCTAGGCCGCCTTTGCTCACTCTGATTGATTACTGGAACTTTCCTCTTGGCACAGGCCTGTACATTTATAATTGTAATTACACTCAGACCTCACAGTCACTGAGGTTTAATTTACAGTCAATGAGACATTCAATAAAAATATGAAATAGCTTTTTACTGGTCTCTTGTGTTACAGCACTTGGATATAGGCCACAACTGTGCAATATCACTTAACATGCCTTGAAGACAATAGACTTTTAAGTTTGCGATGATTGATGTTTTAAAATATGACTGTAGTAATTCTGTGGTTAAGTGGACAATGCTTATAAAATATTTAAATATAAAACGCTGCTTTTATCACTCACAGTTCCCATCTGTCTGTTTGTCCTCAGGTGACCCAAAAAGCTGGCAAAACAAGTCTCTCCCTGGGGACCCCAACTACCTGGTGGGAGCCAACTGTGTTTCTGTGCTCATTGACCACTTTTAAAAGATGGGCAGGTGTGATGTTACTGAATGTGGATCCATGGGATAAAATGCTGAGGATGGACACACACAAACACACACACACTGACAGACGCACTCCACATAAACATATATACACTTTTACAATGAAGAAAATCCAGTCAGTGCTGTTTACTGTGCCCATGGATGAAGGAGAGACACTGATGATCGTTGAAAACTCTTTTCCCCCTCAATTTGAAGTTTTGATGTGAAATGAAACCATTGATGCATGCCCCATGCCACTGACACTATATGTAAGGCAATGTTTAATGTAATTCTGACATGATTATAAATGGATGGTTTCTGAAGTTGTGCAACCAGTGTACATACTTAAAAAAAAAAAAAAAACCTGTCGGTATATTTATGCTATATATGCATACAGTATATATAGTAGTATAGAGAAAACTTAACTAAAAATATATGAAGTTATTTTTCAGTTCAAGTGGCTGAATTACAATTATGTATCTCCACGTTTTTTTCACTTATTAATGAAGGTTTGAGACAGAAGTGAGATAAAGCAGTGATGGTGATAATTGCAAGTATCTGTAGAAAGGAAACATCAGCTGGACATGAACCCAAGTGGCACACTAATAGACTCGTTCTTCCTTAACATCTTCCTTCCTTTTCTTACAGTAATATCTTGTTGCTTGATTTCTTACTGAGTACCACACCTCTCCTTCCAGCCTGAGGGAGATCTATGCATGTTCTTTACTCAGGTCCAGTAGCCTCCTCAGTTCCCTCTCCACATCTCAGTTTCTCTCTTTCTTTCTATTCTTCTTCTCTCTTTTTCTGTCTCTGTGCACTCTCGCACTCACATACAAATAAGCAGCGATGCCTTATCTGCAGATTATTCACTTTTCATTAAGAAAAAAATAAGTTATGATAAATTATGGTATAATGTCATTTTGTTTTGCCATTTTGTTGTGAACCCACTGTATAAATAAACTTGGGTTTAGCACACAATAACGGTTGATAAAGGATAACAAAGGTATGCTCTTCTTTTATCTGCTATGCATTACTTTAAAAAAAAAAAAACAGAAAAGAGGTGGCTGTAAATAAAGCTAGCATATTGCCTTGGTTCTTTTGTTTGTAAATGAACTTTTTGTAAGTCTTTCTTTTTTGTATAAAACTTAGAGAAAACATGTTTTAAAAAAGTGGAAGAAAGTAAACTTGGTTATCTTTGTATTCTGGATATACCCTCGAGCCTTGGAACTTGTAACCTGACGATAATTCATCGCACCTTTTCTACGAGTATGTTCACTCAATTGCGGTCATTAAAAAAGGTCTTAAGGTTATTTAAGGATCAGGAAAGTACTTGGATTAATATACATTTAAAACATGTTCTTTTAAAAGGGTGTGCTCTCAAAGTGTCCCCCTCACCAATTTGTGATACTGGATGCTGTATTGTGTGCCCTTAAATGTATTTTTGTACTAATAGACAATATTTTATGTTTGGCACACCAGTACCATTTTATTTTTAGATATAACACGGCTTTAATTGGAAATTAGCTCTTCACGTGTGGCTGACTTTTTTTTCTCCTCTGCAACACAATTTTAAGTATACCACTGTATTAATAAATAAATCATTTGTAAAGTAAAGAGGATTACTGTGTAGAAGACTCTTTTTTTTCCCTCTAAAGTGAAATTTGTTTTAATTTGGAGTTGTTAACTGCTTTTGTTTGTTTTCACCTCAACTTTCCACAAGTTTTGCTTTCTGTTCATTGTGATTTTTTTTTTTTTTTTATCATCAGTTTATGACAACAGAAATCAGGAAATCCTAAAGTTTAATGAATTGCAGGATTTTTTTTAAATGCCTTAAAGGTAATTGTTCAATATTAACATTTTGGCTGATTAGCTGTGTCAGTCCTCTATTCATTTATTTCTTATACCCCTACTTCTGGATATGCTGTTTGGCAGCAGACATTTCTTTAAAGGTGACACTGTAGATAAGGTTTCACAGCCAGGTGGCGCAGGTGAGCCCTGAATGATGCTGCAAATAGTCAGAAGCACTTCAGTTCTTGAGCATTATTTTACTTTCTACACTGTTCCCAATAGAGAATAGTTAATGTAGTAAAATCTATGTAGTAACCTTAACCATAAGTGGCCCAAAGTATTCCTGAATTATTTCTTCTTTTTAGAAATCTTACAGAAGCTGTCAAGATAAATCTGCAATCACTAGATGATTAAAGAAATGAGAGAGAGAAAGAAATAGTTTATTTTTCGGACTTTTCTGATTTCTTGTGAAATACTGATTACTTTCAACTCTTTAGTCTTCCAGAAATGACTTAAACTAATTCCTCTTTGGTTAATAACTCAGCCGTAACGTGAGATTATAAATCAAATAAAAGTTGATTCAAACAAAACAGTGTCGTACTCATTCCAGAAAGGTGTATGTGGCTGCAGGTGTTTGTTCCAACCAATCAACAGCACACATGTGCATCAAACAATTAAAGAGAGTTCACCTGATTAAATGAGTGAAGCCTGGTGCTTCGGTTGGAATGAAAACCTGCAGCCTTTCTGAAATGAATCTGACATCCCTTCAGGACATGTTTGAATGAGCACTAATTACTTGATAATGTACAACCTGTGAGATTAGTAGGAGCTCTCAGGAACTATCCTCACCAGGTATGTCGCATTATGACGACTGTTGCCTTTTATGGACTTCATAGTGCGTGACGGACAGATGATACAGAGCCAATGTTTAATGACAATGCAGGGGACAGTGTCCTGATGCGTGCTTGCTAAAAGACTGCGGCTACAGATGAGGTCATACAAGTCTGATTTAGGAAGGATAAACTCACCTGAACTGAAATCTTGGGCTGCTTAATGTTTTGGAAGGTGGATTTTACACAGGTATCTTGAACACTTGGCGAAAATTTAAAGGTAAAGAAACCTTTCCCAGCAGTTCAGAATAGCCTACTTCAACCATTATGATGACCATCGAAAT
>JANJYP010018268.1:0-10786 GCA_024605115.1 Rastrelliger brachysoma | reverse complement strand
AAAAAAAAACCCCAGAAAAAACGGTTTAAATCATTATGTAAACATGTTTGGTACTGAACTTGAAAATAAAACATTAACTGCTTTAATTCCCTGCAGGTTTTTTTTTTTTTTTGGACAAAAATTTGATTTAATGTGAGTGTTTAACTACAAACCAACACCCCTCAGCCACTCACACTTCTACCAACACCACCAAAACATCATCAACATCAACAACAGCAGCTGAAAATGACTCCCTGAGCACCCCAGCACAGTTCCTTTTTAGTCCGCCGGGGTCCTTCGGGTCCTTCAGGCGCCAGCGTGGCTCTGGCATCGTCTGCAGGGTTGATCAGAGAGCTTCCCTCTTCCCCGATGGGAGTCAGGGTGAGTCAGGAAGTGACAGAGAGAGAAAGGGGGCGGGAGAAGAAGCTTACCTTTTTCTCCTCTGGGGAGGTCGGCTGCTGCCTGTCCATCTCCTCCATGGTCACCACGCTCGCACTGAGAGGAAACGCACAAAACAAAAGTGAAAGCGTGGTCAGGATCGTGTGTGTACGTCTTCTGCATTAGACAATTTAAATTAACATTGAATAGAAAAAGCACTCAGTAAAAAAACGTATAGTGTATATGTAAGTGTATATAAGTGTAGAATAAAATGACCTCTCTGCAAAATGAAAGAGGACTCTAGGGTTTGACCGATATGGTGTTCATATTACTATTATTGTATGTATTTAATAATTATGCTACTCAATGTGCCAAGAGGTTAAATTTTACTTGTCATTTTACCATTTTCATCCTGAAAAATAATTATATAGGCTAATTTCATATCCTGATAACAAGATATCTATCTCAATTTAGCACACAGTTGAATTAATAAATAGTTGTTTCACACACTATAACGAGAGTGTTGTGTCATAAAAGGCACATTATTACACAATAGGCATTTTTCTATCATTGGATATAATATTGCACAGTATTAATTTAGAGCCTTACTAACACCTTGACATAACTAATTTTAAAGCATATTTACTTTTTTTTTCCATTTTTAGTTTAATTTTAGTTTCTCCTCCTATGAAGCGAGGATTCTTTCAAAAATAGTTTTAGTTTCTAAGCATCAATTAACTTCATATAAACTTCATTGTTACACAGCAGAATAAATATGGGAATCACACAGACGCCTCCCTGATGGTGCGACATTATGAAAAAGAATCTAAACATCTATAAAACTTTTACAGTGTTGAATTTCATGTAGGTAATCAATATGCTTAAAAAGCTTCTTTTATCATGTCATTGCACACTCATTTCTTTCCTATTAATACTGTGAACTTGTTTGATTATTACCTATGATTTGTTAAGCTCTAATCACTCTGTGAATTATCTATTTTCTAAGGATAAAGTTAGACAGGTACTAAAGATTATATCCTCAAGTCTAAATCCCGCCTACAAAGCTCTGATTGGTCAAATTTTTCCTTGACTCGACGAGCACCAGAAACATTGACCTTTTTGAACGTTAGAATAAATAAAATGACAAATTAAACACCTTAGTAGCACAGTGACGATAATCCAACTGATCGGTCCTTAAACAGATTATTATTCAGCAAAAATGTTGACAACTCTTTAGTCATCTAAGTCAATCAAATGTGCCATTTTTTTTCAGTTTTGAGGTCTTTTAAGTAATTGCAGCTTTTCTCAGTTTTATATTATTGTTAATTAAATAATTATTTTTTTTGGACTGTGAGGAAAAAATTTTGATGGCCATTTTTCTTAGTATCTTCTAACCTTTTATAGACTAAATTAATCAAACATGTTGAAGAAAATAATCATTCATTGTGGACATGCTAGTTTTAAATTAAGACTAAATGTGTAAAAGGCATTCAAATAATTAAAGACACATGGCACAGCAGGTTCTAGAGATAGTGTCTACATGTGTGACGAGGAAAGTCTTAATTTCTCCAACATATCGGTCCAACTCTAGCAGATTCCAGCTTGTATAACCGAAGAGAGGATTTACATGCAGTCAGTGTTTTATGTGGCTGCACAGATCTGTTCTGCTACACTAGAAAAGGTCCAGTGAGTATATCATCAGAAACAGGAATAGCCTGCTCATCAGCAGAGGTGTCACTGGGGTCTTTTTTTCCTTTATCTGGAGGCAGAGCTGTGTGGTGGAGAAGTGATGCAGTGCAGCGCTGATGGTGCTGAGAAAGAGGGGCCGGAGAAGTGCTTACTCATGTCTCCTTTCCTCTTCACTGTCACCAGAAAAGGAAAAGCTCCAGTTGTGCTTGTACCCTCCATCTCGCCTGGTGTCTGATCTATCCAGGGCTTGAATCGAATAATAAACCAGACTCACGTCAGTGCAGGGACACAAGACACAACACACAGCCATCAGCTGAAATCACGCCACATGTCACGGCTCATTTCAACTAGATGTTATTAAAAAGAAAAACCTGGTGATAATTAGCAAAGAGGAACATTGGAGGGTTCCTTGCTAATTTCTTTCTGTTGCAAATATTCAACTGTAAAAGCAACATTAAATAAATATGAAATATACACTCATGTCACTGCAGCAGAGCTTAAACAAAAGGACATTTTTACATCATATTTTCCCATCTTTGCTTTTGCTTATCGTTTCTTTTATAGTCAATAAATGCACGACGATACTGGTTGAATAAAACCAACATCCTTCTGTGAATAAAGACCATTAGTTAAACTTTAAAATATTATAATTTGTGACGTGAGCGTTGGAGCAATTGCTACACATGTGCCAAAGTAATCAGAACAGAAATACCGCTGTGAACTCCACAACGGTAGTACACACTTTCCAGCCTCACATTTCCAGTAAAACTTGAAAACCTGCATAAATCATCTTCATTTTGGAAACTGACAGCTTCGCTTCTCTCCGACTGTCGACTGATGCTCTGTAAATCAGAGCAGACTGACAACCATAGGTGACTTCTATAACCTTTACATACTGTTCAGGGTCAAATTTAGAACTGGAAAAACAGCATACACACATTTCATTTAGACTTTTCCTAATCAGAGCTACAGTAAACACATTGGGAATAAAAGGAATCATTCATATTTATGGATTTTTTCTTCGGATTCACCTTTTCAAATCTGCTTTTATTGTTTGATTGTTTTATATTTTCTTCTTCTCTGCATTGATTTCATTGTTTTTTTCATTTATACTTTATTGTTATACTGTTTTTGATTCTGTAAAGTGACTAAGTATTGTTAAAAGCACTCTATAAATAAAATGTTTTATTTTACATATGCAGATCTGTTACCTGTGTTTATAAAAAAATCTAAAATCAGCTTTTAACCATGCTTATTGTATTCATTATATTCTATAAAATGTTCTCCTGGACCATAAAAAAGTGATTGTGACTGTTTTTTTTTCTTTACATATTTAATAATGACTGACAGTGAATTTATAAATGTGAATCGGTGTAGACCCTAAGCAAATGTCAGATTATGAACAGTCTGTAAGGGTTAACAGGTTTGGATATTTGTTCTCCATTTAAATGTAAAAAAAAGCCAGTGAATATTTCAGGTTTCAGATCTGTATTCGTACCGTGTGTCGGCCACCGTTTTGAGGACATTACGTGTGGATGCTCATATCGTTATCGTGGGGGTAGACGAGGTAAAAGCCCCTCCAAGAATCATAACAGCACCACTGCAGCCCCACTGTGAAATAACCAGATGTTTGGCATATAAACTCCTCTCTGATTTGCTTCGTTTGGCTGCTTTTTTTCCCTAACCCTCAAATCCCTCAACCTCAATGCCCCTGTTTGCTTTTCGGAGCGAGCGCTGGAATCACCTGCCTGAGTTCACAGCGCCTTACGTCATGCGAGATGTATTTAGTCGACGCGCTGTTATTTTAGTTTGTGATGATGAAGATGCATCCCGCGATGATAAAAACGACCTCACCGGATGAAGCGCGGTCGGGAGTGTAGTGAAAATGACAGAGCTACAACAGCTGGAGGAGGGAGACCACCTGTGACAGGAAGCCCTGCGGTGTCGTTACGGACGATTTATAGTCGATAGGAGACGTTTCTTAATATGAAACTTCGTGTCGGCATTTAATGTGCTCTATCGCTCTATGTCTGTGAGGTTTTTCTTCCTCTAGATATGAGTGTGTTACTTTGACGACACTTTTTCAGTCAGAATTTGAACACCTGTCTGCTTATGACTCATCTACCATCAATTTAAAAGGAATTTTTTTTACATCTTATAAAGAGAAAAAGCAATTGTTTTGTTATTTTTCAGCACATTAAATACTTATAAGTATTCACAATTTACATATGATACTTCAAAGGGATTATGTGTATCAATTGTGTCATTTTGAAGTGTAATGCATTCAAAAATCAACTCTCTATATCAAAGGAGTGTGAAGAAATAATCCCACTGACATCTTCTAACCAGAGTATAAGCATAGCATCTCAGAGATCTCCAGAATTAGGATTGTAACTGACTAGCGCCGGGTCATCTAGTGTTGCCATACTAGTTCATGTCTGAGGCGGTGATAGAGTAACATACCGGCCAAACTGTCTTCAGAGCAGCCTAGAACAGCAGAGGAAGACACTCTCACCCCCTGCTCGTCCCCGTCCCCCACAGAGTTCGGTTCAAGTTCTACGGTGAAGTTCAGGTCAGGTAGGTTGAACCGAAAGGAGCAAGAATGGCCGAAACTTCTGTAAAATGACTTCCACTATCTCAAGAAGAAGGTGAGAGTACAGTGTGTGTGTGTCTTCCTCTGCTGTTCCAGGCTACAGTGAAGACGGTTTGACCGGTATGTTACTCTATCACCGCCTCAGACATGAACTGGTATGGCAACACTGGACGACCCAACGCTAGTCAGTTAGCATGCCTTTAAAGTTCCTTTAAATTTACTTTAAAATGCCCCACATTAGCTCTTTACTGAGCAATGTGGGCGAAACTGAATAATACCACAATATTTTTGACGAAAACACCTTGATAACACTATTTTGTAGGGTAGTGCTTTCACAAAATATTTACACAATGACAATTTTGGTAACTAATAATTAGTAATATGGATATAATGAGTAAGTGGATATATAATAGAACAGTTAAGCTCAGAAAACATTTTTATAGTATAATTTCAGATACTAGCCTTGAGGAATTAAAGATAATCTCCATTCATCACCTGATAGTGGAACATATGAGAAGGAAGTCCACATGTTCACGGTGTAAAGTTTGGATTTTTTTATTACGGCTTATTAGGGAAGTTAAAAAAAAAAAAACGGATGAAAGGAGATTATATTTTTTTCTTTGTCTAAAACTGAGGACGATAAAATGTTTCAAAATAAGAGCGCTGCCATAGAAAAAGGTGCAGTAAACTTAAAAGATTCCTTCACTGTTTCCTACTGAAAATGTATTAAATCATCTATTTAACTGTTTTAAAGAAGTTTGAGAGCACCATGTGTTCTCAGAGCCGTAAAACAAGCTTCTTTTTTTTCCAGGTCAAGGTCTGAAAACATGACGCCTCCCTGATAACATCCACTCAAAACAACTAACACTGATCAAACTTTGGAAAAATACAAGAAACGCTTCATGTATCTTGCTCTTTGTCCTACTAAAATTAGCTTAGTATTTAACTTGTGAATAATTTATGAACAACATCCGCTCTTTATGAAGTTAGACGTGTTTGTTTAATTCTTTAGAGAACAAGGTAAATAAAATAATAATCCTTGCTTCATCATGGACAGCATGTGAATGAAATTTTTGCAGCTGGCTCTCGTTCTGCACTTCAGTGTTTAGATGAACATGAATCCATTATTTATGATTTATGTATTATTTAATTATGATGAACATTATTTAAACCTGTACAAATGTTTAATTTAATAACAGCAAAATCCTAAAAGGGTGATTTTATTTCTTAAAAAGCATTACATAAAATTTTTCTTGCTTAATTTGCATGTGATAGCAAAGACCTGCACATAGTGTCTCAGGACCTTTGTACTTTACGTTTGATGTTAAGTTCAAGGTGACGAGTCTCATTATACAATGTTTTTCCTGCAGAAAGGAATCTGTAACGCCCCCCCCACACACACACCCCTTTAAAAATCGGTTTTAGCCAGCGTCAAAGCGATAAGATTTACAAGTAAAAACACCACTTCAAATCCTCTCTGAATGCGTTAAAGAGAAACTTATCAAAACAACTTTTAACCAAGCAGAAAAAAAAAACAACCTTAGAATAAGACCTCAGTCAACAGCCAGCTCATACCCACAGCTGCTATTTCACACATGCGGCTGCAGCTGGATAAATGCAGCCAGCTCAGCTGCATTGTTTTGACTGAGCCTCGACCACCGTCAAGCTAACGCTAACATGGGAGAGCACTTCCTGTCAATACTCACATTAAAAGCCTGTTCATTTTTTTTGCATCATGTTTTACTATATCCCCTTTTTTAATGCTATGAGAAAATATTTTTTTTATAAATGTACTTAAGCATAAAATACATTTTTGTTTAGTAAATGGTCAAAAATATTAGAAAAATGTGCAAATGTCTGTTAAAGTAGAGACGCATCAATCACTAGAGCCCGATCGATACAGTCAATTTAAGTTATATTGGCATTGCTTTATATATTTGTAATCCTTTTCTTAATTCAGGTTTAATACACACACACACGTCTTTTTGTCCTATGTATATTTTATTTATATTTATTTATAACTGCTACGGTTTTATTGTGCTAATTTTAAACAATAAGGTTTTTCTTCAGTTGTACAACATCATGGCTTCTATAATATACTTTTTTCACTTTGTGTGGTAACTACATTTAAGGGATCACTGCAAAAAAAACAAACAAAAAAAAATGTGTATAAATAATATATTGATGGTTATATCGATATCAAAATCAGTCCCAAAAATTCCAGTGTGTGTCCTGCTCTGATTAATTATTAGTTTGTGTTAGTTTTAACACTAACAAAAACCAATTAATGATTAATTAATGATAGTCAAAGCATATTTGACACATCTTGAAGCAGGTTGTTGTAATAACTATTAAATATCTGACATATTACTGGGATGTCTCATTTAACCTTTCTTTAATTTTTTGTGCCTTTTACCTCCTTAAAAAGCTTAAATATGGACTAAAAGAGTGTCCCAAATCCTAAAAAGATAAAATAAATTAATACAATTAAATCCTTATTAATGCACAAATAATTAACATCTGCTGGATGCGGTTGAGCAGGGTACAAAAAGTTGCTGTTTTGCCGCAACCCCCTGGTTTCCTACTTCCTCTCAAAAACCAACTGAAATTTGTGAGCAGCCAGAAATAAAACAGACGACTCAAATATTGGAGAGAGTTGTACTAAATTAATTATTAGTTATTTTTGCATAAAATGTCAGAAAATAGTTGAAGAAAGGTTGATTACCGTTTCCCAAAAACTAAGATGTAACCTGAAATGTCTCGTTTGGTCCTATTCACAAATTAAATACATTCAGTTTGTCACAAAATATGAAATAAATCTGAAAATATGTATAAAGAAATCATCCCTTAAGGACAGTTTAGGATCAAATATGATACATGTTTTATATTTGGGAGCTGCAAAAACACCTCATACACTTTTATTTTAGCTGGACTTCTCCCAAAATGGAGATAAAATGCATCTTTTGTGCAGCTGATACACATTTATATATATGAAAACGTATAAATTTGACCTGTGTTTACTGAACAAAAAAAAATCTTCTATAAAAACGTTCTCCTTGATCATAAAATAATGATTGTGAATGTTTGTTTGTGAACAGAATTTTTATAATTAATGACTGATGAGGAATTTATGAATGTGAATAGGTGTAGAGACTAATTATAAGTGTGAATATGAAGAGTATGTAAGGGTTGAGAAGCTGGAACCAGGAGGCAGGAATCCATTAAATCAACTAAGTGCTGCAGCTTTAATCAAATCAAGCACAAATGTCAAAAATTTGCTGATCCCACCTTCTCAAAAATGATGATTTGCTGCTTGTTTTTAATGGTATATTTAATTTAATTACTGTTCATATTCTGACTAATTCATCTCTACACCAGTTCACATTCATACATTCCCCATCAGTCATTCATAAATCTGATTAGTTTTATGAAAAGAGATGTTCATTTTATAGAATATGAAGAATATAACAAACATATTATAATAATGACAGGTCAAATATGTACATTTGCATATCTAAAAATTGTGTGTCAGCTGCATTTTATTTCCATTGTGTGTACTGTGAGTCAAATTAAGAACAGTAAAGCTAAAAGAAATGTGTATATATTGTTTTTAAGAGCTCTCAAAAGAAAATATTGGGTTAAATTAGACCATAAGAATTACGTAAGAGTAAACTTTTTTGGGGTGTTGGACTGCATTGAATAAAAATATCAACTTAAAAGACATCACTTGACCATTTCTATTTCTATAATCTAATCAATAATGACAAAAATAAATCTCTAATAAATAATATATACTGCATCTTATAGGTCTTACGTCTTACTTCGTTTCAATCCCGCTGCTTTATAGTCACAGAGCCAAACTGAGCCCTGCGACCTCGCAAAGCTCACCTCCATAATCATGTTAATGCATGTTATCCATCTGGCCGCGAGCCCAGCAGGTAAACATTACTTAAAGCGCGGTCTCATGAGACTCAGTTCCTGTCATTTCATTCACTCGTAGGGGCTTAACTACAGGTCTTAAAAAAAATAAATAATTTTTTTCCTTCCCCTACAACACCAGATCCTGAGCTTCTAGGCCTCGATATGTAATGCTTCTTCGCTTGTCTGTGCAGCTGCAGTCGTGGATTGGTAAACACTGAAGAGATGGAAGTAGAGGAAGAAAAAAAAAAAAATCGACTGCCTGCTTTTAGTGCATTATCTGTTTTTGTAGTTTCTTCCAAAAAAACTTTAAAAACATATATTAGATTATGATTGCACAAATCTAATTGAGCCCATTTACTCTCCCCAAGCTAATAAGATACAGCCTGCCCCCCCCCTCCTTTAAAAAACTCTATAAGGTTTATGTTTGGCTCTATTCTCCTGCATCGTAAATCACAGTTGAAATGCTCCGATAATGTTAGTGAGGGGGACATTTAGATTCCTGCTGAGCTTTGGTACACTCATTATAACAAAAGGACAAATCCATGACGGGGGATCTCTGACGACAGCTACAGCTGCATGGACACGATTTATCCAAACAAGCCTGGAGTGCAGCTGAAACACATACAGACAGAGAGAGATATACAGAGAGCTTCGAGTCTTTTTTGCATAATGTTGAGATCCATACGGGGCCTGCTGATGATAAGTCATAACCGCAACTAATCCTCACAGGAAATGCAACTCAAATATATATACTAAAACATCTGGGCAATCTCACAAAAAACACGTTAAAAATCTTGGAGCATGAGATCAATTCCTCTCCTGTTAAATTCGACGCCAACCATGAACAATATCGTCTCCAGTTTGAGTCCTTTGTTTCATCCTTTCACCATTCCTATCGAACAAAAGGCATTAAAAAAAACATAAAAGCACAAAAAAATTCACTAAAATTACCAATAAAATATCTATGCATCAGTAAGAGAGAGCCCTGCACGGCTTACAGTGGTTTCCGATATTTGCAAATCACTCTTGTGAAACAGGCGCCGTTGCAAAATAAGCCAACGATGATACCTCAAAGAGGAAAGGTAGACATCATTTTTTAGAGCTGCAACAATTAGTCAAGCGACTGTTCTGATGATTTTTGTCATTTCTTTCAAAAGATTAAAGAATAAATACCCCAAAATGATCTGATTTCGCCTTCTCAAATGTGGATCTGGTTTCCTTTATTCCTGAAAGAAAACTAAGTATCTTTTGAGTTGTGGATTGTTTTGTGCGAACAGAAGACAACTTAAGGACTTCTTCATGGACTTTAATTGTTTTAAAGATTTTCTGACATTTTATGGACCAAACAACTAATTGAACAATAACACGATGAATGAAGATAATGGTTAGTTTCAGCCCTAATCCTTTTAAATAATAATAATAATGGATGCTGAAGTTAAAATGTGACTGAATGTTGGTGTTGAATGTCTGCTCAGATTTATAGACTTATTAACTTATGTTTCATAAAATAGTTCTTGTTTTAAATCAAAATTCAGTCAATTTGTGGTTTTATTTTTTTTATATGTTCTACTACGATCGCTTGTGTTTAAGTTGAGAACATTAAACTTTGGTTTCTTTTGGGTGAAAAAAAAGGACAAAACAAGGCTAACATTACTCTAGATGTATTAGCCTAGCCGCGCTAGACGCCCCTAACAGCAACAAATGTAATTCTCTGCCGGGGACGTCTGGTTACTGTTCATAGGGCTTATGATTGGATACTCCTACGACTGGCCGACGAATCACGGTGAAGTGTAGAGTCATAAGGCGAGTATAACAAAGTGACAACACTGTTACCGAACTCCCCCATCCTCTGATTTCCGACGTACTAGGGACTACATCAGCCTATTCGTTGCACTGATTGGTTCTATACCTACCAAACTGCTGCAGAGAGATTTGAATGACAACATTTTAGCCCACCTTCCCTCCCTACTGAAAGACTCTAGACCCAAACATGGTTTAGACGTGGGGATAGCACGGCTAGGCTATAGATTTATCTTATTTTGATCAAATTTTTCATTGAATAAAAAGAGGAAAACCAACGATATGTTAACAGTCTGTCTCAATACCTTCTTACTTCCTTACTTTGCTTGTGGCTTAAGATGTAAATCTCTAAAAACAGGGTTAAGGTTACTTAAAAATACACACATAGTTTCATCATTATTATTGTTACACAGTAACAACTGCTCA